>NDXZ01014993.1:0-23081 GCA_003055125.1 Paykullia maculata
TATTCAGATAAACTTAAAAAAATAGGAAAAGTTATAAAAAAAAATTCAGTAGTTTTTCAAGATTTTCTAATTTTCCGGCAAACTTTTCCTAATTTTCTTTCGTCGACACCTGGCTTGGGCTATTACAAACATTTAAACAAAAATTAGCCAAATCGGTCCAGCCGTTCGCAAGTTATGCGCTTACCAACGAACATCATTTTATTTTTATTTATATATAGATATAGATATAGATGTACATAGTATAAAAATTGATACAATTATTAATTCAACAAAAAAAAAAAACAATATTTTTCCATGAAATGATCATTACAACGACTTGATAAGTGTCGAATATTAAGCTTTTAACTGCTAATAAAAACAGGATTGGTTTTGATTTAGATTATCCTTTAATATGTATGTGAATTTGTTTGGTGTATTCAACGTAAAGCTTGATGGTAAACAATATTTTTTGCTGTATATCGGGGGAGAAAATGAAAAAAAAAATCTGATGGTTTACCGACTCTCGAACACGCTACGTACAACTGGCCGTGGGAAAAACACTGTGACTCTAGGCTTAGCCCACACACACTTGTCTCTGAGATTTATTAATCGTCATTAGGGGTGGCATTTTTTTAAGAAATAACTAAAATCGATTGAATAAGGCTTTTGTTATTATGGAAAAATACAAAATTTCAAATTATGAATAGTTACACCAAATTAAACTTTGCAAAAATATAAGTTTCCGTATAATAAGTGTTCTATATATGCTTATATATTTTCCAATTAAAATCCGAGGTCTTCATTTTCGAAAATAATAAGTTCTTTATTATATGACACTTAATTATAGAAATATAATTTTTCCACACACAAAAGGATTGAGTAAAAACTATAAGAATAAACAGCATGCAAATAGATATTTTGAAAAAAAATCAGAAATTGGTTATACATAGAAAAAATTTACCACATATATGAAATTGACATAAAAAGCACTATTTCTTTGAAACTATATTATTTTAATTTAATAAATACGCTTATGGCGTTTTTATATATGTACAAGCTTTTTATATTTACTATTAAGTATTTTATCTGCTGGGCAACTTGCTTTCGAAAAATTCGATTTTTAAGTATAAAGGTCGGTTTTGATATTATTTTTCTAATACACAAGACCTAAAAGGTTGAAAAAAGTAAAAGTGCTTCAGCAAATTGATGCAACACGTTAGAGTTTTGAGATTTTAAACTTTTAAACTTCTCAAGTGATGCGATCACATACATGGACCATTTCATTTTTATAATATACTTAGATAGACTAACGCCACAATAGTGCTTGCGAATTGTGCAAATTTATTTCCTGGTTGACATAATCGTCCATCCTAGCGACTAATTTGATTAACCGTGAATCGTTTTGACACCTTAAAGAATTAAAGTGGTGTAAAACCAGAAGCCTAATAACCATCACTTGTGTTGTACGTTCGATCAATGGGCTAAAACTAAAAAGTTTTATTGCAATATTCTATGCAATAATGTTCATTTTGCAAATACAACCTGAAATAATTATTTTTCTTAAAATATAAATTAAAATAATGGGTTTTTCTAAGAACGAACCAAAAAACATACAGGCTACAATAAGTAGCCCTAAGCTCCTAATAAAAAGGTAAAAGCATATATTTTAGGTAAAACCGATTTACCGCTTTTATTTTGCATTAAACCATGTTTTCCATTAAGTTTATTTGAAACCCGGTTTTGCAAAAGGATTCTTTCGGTTTTGTCGCGGTTTCTAAAAACAAACAGACGAAATGGTTTAATCACTAAAAAACTTTATTATCTAAAATACAAATTATATATTCAGACAAAACTTTGTATACCCTCTACTTTTTTTTTTTTTTGGTAATAATGAACTAATTCCTTTACCAACTGTGATCAAACATTGCAACTGTTACTTGTAAGTTTTGCTTAAGTCTGCCGTGATGTTTTTCTTGAAAAATCAATTTGCTACCAAATCCTTTCTTATCTTTTCTTTTCTTTTATAAAGTCTTAATGTCAGTCGTAAACCCCTCCTTCTACGAATTGTGATTGTGTCCACGACATCAAATATTCACAACAACTGCAAAAAAAATTCTGAATTATGCCATTCCATACTCTTTAAGAATATGCTTATTACATGCTTAACTAGACAAGAAGAAGAAAACAAAGAAAACATGAGTAAAAGGAAGAGAAATTACGGTTAAGCGAATAAAAAAAAAATAAGAAGACACGTGGCAACACCAGGTCAACTCACACTCCACATCACATCAAATTTCAATGAACTGTTAAAACCATGTCTATATGAACAAGTTTTTTTTATTTTATTTTTTTTTAAATTTTGTTTAACCCATTTTGCAATTACCCTTTCATATTACATACGAGCATTTGTATTTGTGTGTGTGTGTGTGTGTTTTATTTCGCATTTATCGTTATCGCATCCTAATTGCAAGAAAATTACTCCCACGTGCTTGTGTAACCTGATCATTGTCGTCCCCATCATCAACTTCATCAAAGACATGAAACATATTGACGACCGTAAGAACGACAAAGTATTAACTCCAGCAATGTGAGAGTGTTTTGTGAACCTCCTGCTCGATTTGATACTTGTGTGTGCTTTTTAAATTCAGTTTTAGCTTTTTCCTTTGTCCATCTGAAGTGTGACACATCAACTTGAAAAATGATGACTTCTTTTTGACATTTAATAGTTTTTTATTTTAAAGTAAAAGGCTTCGTAAGTTGTGTCTTGTAATTGTTAATATGTACTGAAAAGTTAAAAAACTCACACACACACACATATACATACGAATAGTATTCTTACAAAATTGATTAAAATTACAAAGAGATTTTTTACATAATAATGTCTAAGTTAATCCATGTAACTTTCTAAGCATCTAAAAATAATGAATTTATTTTTTCTCAACTTGAGTATTTATTTTACCTGTTGTGTAATACAATTTTTGTAAGATCTCAAAACCTAATTGAAGTACATATTTAAAAACGTATAATTATTAAAACTATTTTAAATTTGACTCTACTTTTATCTTTTGTGTCTTTTTATTAAACTGTATTTTTAAGTTGAAAGCCAAACAGAAATTTCGTCAGTAAAAGGTATTCGTTTAAGATCCTATTTTGTATATTGTGTATATGAATATGTTCGTCTGTCGTTGGAAGCGCGTCAAGGGTCTAGTTTGTAAAAATCGATTATTTTATTTGTTCTGAAATGTAAACAAATGGCAGATGCACCCAAAAACGAAAAAAAAACATTTTAAAATAATTCATCTTCGACTTATTGTTTAGGAGAAATACAAGTATTCAAAGGCAATGCTAACAATATCAAAAAGTCTGGAAATAGTGAATCATATTAACTTGGCGGTGACACCTCTGTATGGGCTAATTAGTAGCGAATCGCAATTATTTTTTACTAAATACACAACTAACTTAACAAGTGTTAAAAAAAATTTAAACAAGTAGGAGCGCTATATTCGGCTATGCCGAATCTTTTATACCCTTCCCTACGTGTGTATGTTAGTAAAATTTTTTCAACACACAGAATTATAATAATTTTTGTGTAAAAAAAAATTTTTTTTGCCTTTTTTTCCTAATTGACATGCCTTACCCACAAATATAATAATTTTTGTGTAAAAAAACAAACAAACAAAAAAATTTTTTTTTGCTTATACATATCTCGAAAAAAATTGTCTTTCTTTAAAATTCCCCAAAAGACATGTCTTACACACAAATATAATAATTTTTGAGTAAAAAAAAAAAAAAAAAACTTAAAAAAAACGGGGCAGTCGTCTTTTTTTGCTTATATCTCAGCCGGCTATTGATGGATCTTGTCAGTTTTCAATACCGATTTTTTCGAAAGTATTTCCAAAAGTTTGATACCACATACAACCCTAAGTGACCTATAGAAGCTACGTAAAATTGACCTATGAGAGCTACGTAAACGACATACATACGGACAGATGGACATGGCTAAATTGACTTCCCTATCTATAAGGATCCCGAATATAATTACTTTATAGGGTCGCAAATGAATATTGTAGAAATTACAAACGGAATGACAAACCTATATATACCCTAACCACATGAGTGAAGGGTATACAAATTTGGTTAAATTACTATTTGTACATTTTTAGGATTAAAGTTTCTTTCTGGTCATTTGCGTGACAACACTTGTAAGTGTAGTGGTGCTATTCGAATTATTTAACAACCGGTACGCTAAAAAAAAGTCTAAATACTCATACATATTTAATTATTTATTTACATAAGAAAAACAAAATACATTATATTTAAAATCTAATTTAATAGTTGCTGGGCAAAATAGGAACTGATTCTTAAACACGTTTGTCACTTGCCAGATCATGCCCTTGTTGCAACCATAATTTAACGTAAGGTATATCATCAAAGTCTTCAATAGATTTTCCGATTAAATTTATTGTCGTTACATGACTTGTTGTTTCTATTAGTAAAGAATTTCTTTCGTTGTAAATTAATTATTCATTGTGCTGAATCCTCTTTCAGCTTCGGCGGAATTAAATTCAGCAATTATATTTAAAATCCTTTTAGCTCTCAAAATAGTTTTCTTAATATTTTTAGATTCTAAATCTTTCATATTGACAAAATCCTGAAAATCGGGTACTGGAATGTTGTATTTGTTTATCTTGTTTAACAGCTTTAATCTTTTTTCACCTTCAATCCATGGTGCTTTAAAAACATCAGCCGGCCATGTTTCTGGATTTAATAAATTAAAGCAATTTAGGAGATTTTTATATATTTCATCTTGATCATCAAACAGCAACCGCATTTTCATATGTTTTTCTAAATAATCAAAAAACTTTTCTCTCGAAACCACAATTGATGTTTTGTTTCTATTTTTTTCAAATGGAATATTGTATTTCTTTGTTTCAATAATGTAAGCTGCTTCTTTTTCGTATGTTCCTTTTCTTAGTCTTAAAGGTTGAAATGAATTTATTGTTCGCCTTATCAATCTATCAGCTGTAATTATTGAAATATTTCTTCCTTTTAAAGCTGTAGAAAGTTCAGAAATTTCTTTTAATATGTCGTTTATTAAACCCAAATCTTTCAAAAAGTTTTCATTTTTAAAATATGACAAAAGTCCAGTTTCTTTACTTTGAGTAAAGTGATATGATTGCCAAACTGGTTTGGCGATCGTAGCGCTACAGGCTGCCCATCGAGCACCAAATATTAGTCCTATTTTGTTTAATTCAGTGCCAAGTTCTTTGGAAACATTATTTAATTATCTCTTGTGTTTAATTGAAGTATGATAATACGAATAAAGTTTATCGATAAAATATCTAAAGCTGTTTACTTCATTTACTTCTTTGATAACATCATCAAGATTAACTGAATACGATGACATATGACATTATGATATCATAAGTTGCTTGTGAATCCCTTAAATATGTAAACGGATATAAGGCTATGTAAATTCAAATTTTTCTAAGTTTATTTTAATAATATGGGACTAACCTTTTTTGAGTTATCATTAATTATGTGGAGAAACGTCTAAAAAAATTTTGAACTTTACTTAAAAATTAAAAAAAAAAACTTCACCATAGAATTTAAATTTTGGACCTTTAAAATTTGTACTACTGCAACCACAATACATCAAAATTGCACAGTGGCTTGAAAAGCCTTTAAAATGTTTTCAACATAACACAAGGCAACAACCTTGTGTTATGTAAATTCTAAAAAATTTAATATAATTTTATCTCACACCACTCTTTATTTTTTGTTCGTCAGTTTATTATATTTACATAAATAAGTAAATGCTTACATGTCAACTGTTATTTGTAATTTTTTCAATAATTTTAAGGTTTTTTTAATTTTTGCTTCAGTAACAAGATGTCGGAAGTGTCCGTTAAAGAAAGACACTAAAGTGGTTCGGAAAAACGTAAACTTTTCAGAATTAAAATTAGTCAAAAACTGTCTTCGCTCGCTTAAATTCTTTAGCGATAATGACGATTGAAAATGACATTTTGAAAAATATTAACTTTCAGGATGTTTTAAATAACTGTTTACATAAAAAGTAAGAAGAATTAGGATTTAACAAAGGTCGGAAATAAATAACCTACAAGAAAAAATATATCGACATATATTGTACAAATATACATATTGAGTACAAAATAAATATTTGTTAAAGCTTTTTTTTTAAATGCTGGAAATGTTTAAATTAATTAATTTTTTTTACTTAATTTTTAATTCTGTACATTTTAACAAATTTTCTAAACATTGATAATAAATATTTTTGTTACAAACAAAATAAAAAGTTTTCATGAAATTTAACTAATATCTATAGTTAATTCATATTAGTTAAATTTCAAACGGTATAACAAAAATAATACGCATATATTATTTATTAACGTAAATAAAACGTAAATTTGATTAAAATTGCGTTTTGGTTACTCTAGAAATGAAAAAAGGTTAAAAGGGCCCCGGAACTTGATTTGCCTAGGGGCCCCGAAATGCTAAGTCCGGCCCTGTGCGCATGTATATATCATAATGATATCGAGGATGATGATAATGAGAGTATCGAAAGCGATAATGATTGCACGCGTATCGTACCCTCCATTGATGGTTTGTATGTCATTATATAAAATATATGTACATTAGGGTGGTTACAAGGTATATGGTAAATTTTTTTAGGGTCTATCTTTCGGGGCTCCCCCCTAAAATGTGCCAATAGGCTAAAAAATGCGATTGACAAAGTTTCAGCCCAATCGGATTACGCTAACACGTGCCTCATTTAGGATGAAGTTGGGAAAAACAGGTTTTTTCACAAAAATTCGTATATCTTCATCCTTACAACCGAAACCATTTATTTTAGGAACTTGACTCAAGTGTTATTTTGTAGGAAATTTAATTTTTATTAGTTTTGATTTGAATAGTTTTGTTCCTTATACCAATAGATTTAGAGATATTTAGCATTTATCAGGCCACGCCGCATAGAGGGAGGGGGAAATGTCCTTGCAATTAAGAAACTAAAATTGTCGCACGTATTTATTGTCAAATATGTACCATTTTGCGAACAATTCTAATAATTTTTGCAGCTATTATACCATTTTTAACTTTAAGGATATATATATGGGAGGTTAGCGTGTCCTTGCATCGAATTGGAAAAAATTTGATAGACACATTGACGTTACTATAAGTGTTTTGTGTTTAATTAATTTAAGAAATTTTATTTTTTTCCAGTTTTTAGTTTTTTGAAAAAGGACATTTTTGAGTTTGGCGTGTCCTTGATCTGATTTGGATAAAATTGGTAAAATCATTAAGAATGTCACATCCAATGACTAGATATACAAAATTTCATGAAATTCGAACTTTTTTTCAACTTTTTATGACATTTTTTAACTTCAGGATATATGGGAAGGACACGAATCCTTGCTCCGAAATTTGTAATTTGATTATACTTGATTTACCTGAATATGTGTGCCAAATTTCAACTCTTTACAATAACTCCTTTTATTTATGGCCAGTCGTTATATGAAATAGGTCACTGTGCGGCGTGGCCTAATAAATGCTAAATATCTCAATCTATTGGTATGAGGAACAAAATTATAGGATCAAAATGAATAAAAATTAAATTTTCTACAAAATAAGACTCGAGTCAAGTTCCAAGAATAAATAGTTTCGGCTGTAAGGACAAAGAAATACGAATTTTTGTGAAAAACCCCTGTTTTTTCCAACTTCACCCTCAATGAGGCACGTGTTAGCGTTATCCGATTGGGCTGAAACCTTGTCAATCGAATTTTCTAGCCTATTGGCACATTTTAGGGGGGTGCCCCGATGGAAAATCCAAAATCGATTTCTTGTAACCACCCTAATGTACACACATATATACATATGTATGCATTTTCTTTTCATAGGAAACCTTTTTCTTAAAAGCATGTGAATATCGTTATAACAATAGGAACAAAAACGACGACAACAACAACAAATTACAAATAACGAGTTCACTCCCAATTTAAACAACGCGCACAATATGCTACTGTTTACTGCCATAAGGCATACTGAGTATAATAACAATAACAACTGCTAGCAATATTTCCAACAAAATATTCATTTCCATTTTTAGATGCTTAAGCACCAACACATATTCTTACAAACAAATGTATATGTGTACGTATGTATTACCACCCCTACCCTTATCATGTTTACGTAACCATAAGATACTACATGTTACATATATTTTTGTTTAAGGCGAAAACCAATAGGTTGGAAAGAGACGACTCTAGTAGTTGAAGGTAACCAATGTTACGCTGTCTGTTTTGAATTAAAAGGGCGGTTTGTCTTATAGCAATCTAAAGGGAAGTGATTCTATAACGGATTTTTTGGTTTATATACCCATATGTACGTGTGTGTAAGTGTTGTCGGCTTAAATGTGTGAGTGTTCATGAATAGATAGACATTAATACTTTGTACCTATATGTTTCAATTTTATTATTGTATCTGTTATATTTAGGTTGAGTATACGTTTTATTTTGTTGTTATTCTATCGATATTGTGAAAATATAGGTACATATCGCTCATTTACTCAAACAACGTAACTCAAAAAAATGAAATTTGGGAGTTAATGATGCAGAATTGTTCACTATATAGGTAAGTAGGTAGGTATATTATGCTTTAAATTGTGTAAAAAATTCATGCAAATGGCGTGTAGGCTCAGCTCTTGATAGAAGAAAATTTTTTAATATCTCCACTGAGTTTTATGTAAATTGACAACTTTTAACTCATTTTCTGCAAAACTAGTTTTTTTGAGTTATGACGTTGTTTGAGTAAATGAGCGATATTTTCCGTGTGTATGTCTTCTTTCAGTTAGTGATATCGTTTTTCTATACAATAATTATCATTGACATCATCATCAGCAACAGAATTTCGTTTTTTTTCTTGTTTTCGATACCATCCGTTAGGAGAATTTTGTTTTTTTTTTGTTTTCTTCAATTTTTTTCTCGGAAATTTGTGTTCCACCATTATATACACAGATACTTTTAAATATACGTACGTATGCATGCATATACTTTTATACAGTTTATTATGTACATAAGTTCCTATATACATACATACATATGTATTGTCATGCCAATGTGTGTGTATCTATGTGTATTTGACTTGTGGTTAAATTCATTTAAGTGATGCTATTTAGTCATTTATACTATTATCGAAAATTTCATTTACATACACTGATTGTGTTTTTATGGCTATGCACATATACATACATACATACTATATACAAAATTTTACACAAAATCAAAGATTTCGATACCTATAAAGAAAATAAAAAAAATCGTTAAAATCGTAATGATGTTTCAATTAAATTGAATTTATAGGTATAAAGAAAGACCTAAAACAAAAAAATAATGTAGATACCTATGTATAGGTATACAACAAACTTTTAAATAATTGAAATGCTTAAAGATTTTCTGTGGTAAAGAAAACTCTTAAAAAAACAAAGAAACGTGTATTTGTTTTCGTAAGGAAATAAATTGAAAGAGTTAAAGGAAACGCATGAAAAACAAAAGAAACAAATTTATAATTTAAAGCCATGTTGGTGCAAACGAACGTATTTTGGAAGAATTAGAAAAAAATACGTTTGCGGAGAATTTGTCTAACATATGATATAAAAAAAAGGATTTTATTTTCTCCTATAAAAAAGTATTTATCTATTTTTTAAAATAATTTTTCTCTAAACATAATATATTGCATTGTGATGTTTTTGTTTAAAATAATAATGTTACTAGACGTATTTTTTTTAAATAATAAAAAAAGTAAGAGCGCTATATTTCGGCTGTGCCAAATTTTATACATATGTTTGTATATTCTTCACCTTCACAGTCTCAGAAAGTTAATTTCTTTATGATATAAATTTTTTCCATAAAGGTTTTTTGATTATATTTTTCTAACATGTCTGTAGTTTATCCAAAAGCTGCAAAATATTAAGTTTCGTGTAAAAACGTAGATATTGCCAGTTTTTAAAGCCGATTTTGTCGAGAATATTTCCAAAAATTTGATACCATATGCAATCCTGGAGCAGCTACAAAAAATTGATTTCAACCAACCCACGGATGAACGGACATGGCTAAATCGTCTTCCCTATATATAAGGATCCAGAATATACTACACTATGTATATGGAGTCGCGAATGAATACATCTGTGGTGAAGGGCATAAAAATACGACATACTGCCGTGAAATTACTAAAAACTAGTATGTTCTAATTAATTGTAATTTAATTAAATATGAAACTTAAGCCCGTTGTAACTGTATTTTTTATATTAATGACTTATTTCAGCTCTTTTAATATTTCACGTTTCAAATTAATCCATATATATATATATATACAGTCGGGCCTCGATTATCCGTGATCCGGTTAACCGGTAACCCCGATTAACCGTGATGGCCAAAGATCAGTCTATTGTTTTTTGTTTGCAATGTTTTCAAATTGTTTGCTTCGATTAACCGTGATTACCTCTATTATCCGTGATGGCAGAATTTTTTTTTATTAACTTTAATACATACAATATAATAAACATGAAAACGGGGAATTCCCTTGTTTGCATACGATGAGTCAGACGCATTTTTAATGTAAATATGTATGTATACCAATGTTCAAATTGTTAAATAATGAAAATATTAAAAAAAACTAAAATCGATAAACGAAAATCGATTATCCGTAATGCTTCTGCTCCCGACCATCACGGATAATCGAGGCCCAAATGTACATATTTCTATTTGCTGCACGTAATAAGAACTAAATGCTTTTCACAACATACTTTTACTAAAGCGAACACACAAGCTTTTATGTGTACAGGTGCAAAACAACAACAGTCTTCCTTTGTTATTTGCATAGTGAATATTGTTTTATGAAATTTGGTAAAATTTAACTCAGATTCTTCTCATACTTAACTTGAGCTGTAGAAGGAAATCATATTAATAAAAATAAACATGTTTTAAATATGTTTTAAGCTGAATTCATTAATATTTGTTCAATTTCGTTGTATTTTGATCTTAATTTCTTTTATTCTACATTTTTTTTTTAATATGAAAATACTTTGCCAAAAAAGTTTTCTTATTGTTCATAAATACAAAATTACAAAATAAATTAACATTTGTCCATAAACCCTTTATTCGAAAAAAGTATGTGTTTGACCAAAAACTGTTTCAATACAAAACTGTATTTTCAATAACACAAAATAGCTAAAAACTGTGGGATTTTATCTAAATTTAACCACATAATCACATTAAACCAACTTTTTCCTTTTTTTTTTAATATTTTTTTTTTGTAAAGACAAAATTTGGTTTATAAAAATTTCCATATTAGTTCGGACCTCAGTGTAATTTAAAATTTTCCGAAAAACAATTCGTTTAATGCGATCATAGGTGTGCGTGTGTATGTTTTTAAAAAAGTAAAGCATATTAAAAACAAATTAGAAAATGTTTATACATATACATATGTATCAAATAACGCCAACTCCATTAAAAAATCAATCCTTTGTTTTTTATTTATTTATTTGTATTTTAATCTGTAACAAAAAACATTTAGGTTTCCAAAACCGATTATTTAAAACAAAAATTATAAAAAGTGCCTTAAATCATGAAAATGACATATTAAAATTAACAGACAGACGGATAGTCAGGCAATCAGTTAGTTATGTACTTAGACAAATAACAAAACTGACTGACTGCAATATTGAAAATTGGTATTGTCTCAAATTACTGGATTATTTGAATGTTAATCCTTTAAATGTAACCAAACACAAAATTACACACTCAATTGCAGCGAAAATAGAAGGGTATTTAAAAAAGGGAAAAAATCCAGCAGCAGACATCAAAATTTGATTGGTGACAAAATCATTTATTCATTGACACCTTAATGAAACCAAAATAAATCCATGCATACATACATACATAAATACAATGTACAATTTATGAAAAAGGAATTTTAAAAGACTGCAAGAGTGTTGCTGACAAATTGTTCCCTTTTAATGACCATTTAAAGTGTTAATTTTTTTATGTGTTTTTGTTGATGTTAAATCAACCATGTCACATTACAATGAAATAGAAATTTCAACTGTGATAATTAAAAAGCAGAGAACTAAGAGAAAAGAAAGACAATATGTTTTTAGTAAAAATTATTGATTGGTTGTTGGTTTTCATGTCATTGTTTTGTGAGAAACTATTAAGTTCTTAGACGATTTGTTTAGTCAATCATATTGGCTTTATGGCGTTTAATCTCCTAAATCACAAACACCGTAAAAACAAATTGCCCACAATCCTCTGGACAATAAACAAACCATCATGAACAACCACCGGTAAAGTCTCTTTGGTATAATTCTCTAATATTTGTCGACAAAATCACACACATGCACATTAGGAAGACTCATCAGGGATAATGAGTTTTAAATATTTCACCGAAAAATAAAGTTCCCTTATGAAATACTAACACATTTGCATTTAAAATAAAGAAATATATAAAGATCATACACTTACAGAAAAACCTACTTCCTTTCCTTAAACTTGGATAAGCATTTAAATATTGAAATAATAAAGATATATTTTTTTGTGGTTATAACAGCACTGCTGCTAATGATTTAAAAAACGATGTATATATTTACATTTTTTACAGTGTACTTAAGTTCGCTTAAAGGTTTTTAAGCGTCATAGTTCGATTTTTTTAAATATTACTCTAATACGATATCGATAGTTTGTATATAATGTCATAAAATCATTGTGAGTATAAGGATCATCACAACTGTTAACGTGTGCAAATAAAGTACATATACAGTATAGTGCAATTTAATAGGAATACTTTCATTTTTTTCACAAAATGTATTTTATTTTTTTAATTATTATTTTAAGCGGTTTTCTTTTTAAGTCTTGGCAAAAATATCATACAAAAAATGTTTGCATTTCATTTTGTACCTACACTAAGGCACTTTAAATTAGATGAAAAAAAACATAACCTGAATACGCGGAAGAATTTCTTTTTTTTTTTAAATCATAAAAAATTTATTTTTTTTTTAATTTTTACACTTTTTATGCTTTTTATTTTACTTATTTATGTCAACAACTTGAACTTTTTAAATATTTCTTACACACTGCAAAAATTCGATTTGCCAGTTTCATTTTAATGAAATTTCGAAAATCAAATTTTCCGCAATAATACAGGCTCATTATTATGTACGTGAATATACTTGAAACTGTTATGAAACCATCGTGTTTTCCAAAAATGGGCTTTCGTAACTGATTGGCCTGCTTATACCTAGGTTAGGATTGAAAGGCAAAAACCTTAGAAATATTATAAAGGCAGGAGTTTTTAAACGCCGTGTCAACGCAATTATAAAAATATCTAAAACTTAAAACATTATAAAACATAAAAACATATTATTTTTATTAGCTAATTTGAAAAAGAAATATATTTTGTAAAAAGAGATACATATGTATATAATTTCTTCCTTTTCTACATGTTCATATATTCATTATTAAATGATTACGTTAAAAACTGAATCTTCAGCTGTTTGTTTTTGTAAATTAAAAACTTTACTGCTTATAAATTACATGGTACTGTACACACAAACATATATGCACAAACATATGTATATGTATGTAGGTAAAATAAATGTTTGCATTATTTTTTGGTCTCCTTTTTTTTAAATAGGGGTTTGTATGCTTATGGGATCATTATTCTCTTAATCTATAATCCCTACATATTTAGACATTTAAAGTAAAAAATACAATTTTTCTAAACAAATAAATAAATCTGTCCATTAAGCGATATAATTCATCATATCTTTTAAATCATTATTTAATGCCAACCCAAATCTACACACATCCACACACACATCAAAATAGTTCTGCAAAATATGTGTTTTGCGTTCATGAATTGACGGTGTTGAAGTCGTATTTTTAATCTATAATCTTCACATGATCACCTTTATGTTTGAACGGATTAGTAACAATAGTTTTAAAACAAAACTAAAAACAATTTATGAAAACATATTGTTGGTCTCTATTTTGTAATAAACTACAGAAATGTGTTTTAAAATTAGGATTGTTTTCTAAAAACACAGCATAAGTATTTCAAATTGAATGTAATTATTAGAAGAATTTTTTTTTCAAAGAACACAATCTCAATTCTGATATTAATTTATAGCTGTGCACCCCGGCTTCGCACGGAAGTTATTTACTAATGAAAAAAATTAGAAATGCGTTTTGCAAAAAAAAAAATCTATGTATATCTATATTTAAGTATTTCATATTAATGTTTTATTAGACTGTCTGTTTATTCGACGTTGTAAGTTATGTCGCACGCTACCTTCGATTGAGTCGAACTTGACTGTGACCTTCGATCTATAGTCATAAAAGATCTTGCTTGGGAAATTCTTACACGATTTGCTTTTAAACGCTAGGAACGCTCTTCGTCAGTCTGACTGGATATGAGATTATTTACCTGGCTTATACGACGCATATGCCGGCCTATATTACAATTTCTTACTGGTGGCATTTTTTTAAAAAATAACTAAAATCGATTGAATAAGGCTTTTGTTATTATGGAAAAATAAAAAATTTACCATATACGTATGTGAAATTAACATAAAAAGCACTATTTCTTTGAAACTCAACCATTTTAATTTAATAAAATTGTTTATGGCATTTTTATATAAAGTTTTTTATATTTACTATTAAATGTTTTATCTGCTGGGCAACTTGCTTTACCATACTCAGATTTTTCAAAATTTAGAGGTCGGTTTTGGTACTATTTTTGTAATACACAGCACCTAAAAGGTTTAAAAAAAGTAGCAAATTGCTACAACACGTCAGAGTTTCAAGATTTTAAACTTTAAAAGGTAATTTTAATAGGTCTATTAGAATAAAACCCTATGTTCTTTATAAGAACTACATGGACATTTTTATATAAATATATATTACAGTAAAACATACTGTTATACTGCGCACTATATATTTTCATTAGATAAATAATTCATCTAACTTTTTAAACAAAGTAATCTTTTTAGCGAATTCGTTCATAAATTCCAAGTTATTCGACTCTCAAATATCTCTATTATGTATTTTCTTTTTATGGGCGGTGCCACATCCCCGTTTAGATAACTTATTCACCAACACGCGCTACATAAGAATTTATTTTTTGGCAAAAATTGCTGTTTTGTTTATACAACAATATTTCCATATAAAAAACCCCCAAGTTGTAAAACTCACTCACCAGTAATTGAGAGGAACTACACAAAAATTTGTTGAAAGCACATCTACGTCCATTAATATGTATGTTAATAAATACACTTTAGATATTGACTATCACGGACTAAAATAAACACAGTTTAAAAAAACCACACCTAGAATTCAGAGCTTTTGACAGTTAGAACCAAGGTTAAGGAAAAATGAGAAGCGAATAGGAGGCACTTAAATATCTCTATTTATGAATCTTCTTTTCATGGGCGGTGCCACACCCCCTGATTAAGGCAATTTTTGCTTGAATAAGGAAAGTTATATTATAGTTAATGGTACAAAGGTTTGATACAAAAGATATAGCAGATCTCAATATTTTTAAACTAATTTATTTGAGTTGTATATATGGTTTTGTCGGTTTTTGCATAAATAAGCCTACAGATATTAAAGAGAGTTAGGCTAAGTTTTAGATGACAGCTATTATAGTTTCTCAAATATTAATAATAATATAATATTAGATAAGAATTAATCGTATCGAATAAGAAAAATGATATTCTACTTAATCGTACAAAATTTTAAGATCGTAGATATAACATATGTCATATAATGTATTTGAGCTGTATTGGCGGTGCCACACCCCTTGATCTTATCTTCGAAATTTTTTGCCGAATATGAAAAATGCTATGAGTTAATTAATATGTACGTACTTATGTATTTACATGGCCGAAAGGTATTTAAAGTCTTAGAAAACTTGACTTTTTTTATGATATTATTTTAAGTCCATATAGGTTTTTCGCCCATATCTTTGCTAATTCTGGGCCAATTAGTAAATTTTTTTCAAATTTCACGAAAACCAATGCCTTGCACAGAAATATAATAACTTTTTGGGTAAAAATAAAATTATTTTTTTGCTTATATCTCTTAAATTGCCGGATTAGTGATTTTCAATAGAATCTCAGGAGAATTTTTGATCGTTTGATAGGAACAACGTCTCCGTACGACATCGGGGGGCTGAGAAAAGTTGATTTCAACAGACGGACAGATACACAGACGGACATGGCTAAACCGACTTCTCTATCTATATGGATTCAGAATATATATATTTTATGGGGTCGCAAATGAATATTGTAAAAATTACAAACGGAATGACAAACTTGTCACCTGTGGTGAAGAGTAGAGCATTAAATGCATAATTAACTTTAAGTTTATCGTATTGACAACCATTTTAATAGTAAAATTTGTTCTGTTAAAAGTCTTTCTACAATACATTATGAACAGCATTAGATTTATTTAGAGGATTTTTTTTTAATATTTCATCATTGCGTTTTAGTTTTAAAACAGACATTGTGGCTTTGTTAAAAAGTTTTAGTTTTTCAATTCTTAACATTTAAAATATAATATGTCTATTTTTAATCCCATTTTCTTTACACAATATAATCTCAAACTGATAGACCGTTTTCAGGTATATTTAAAGGCTCTTTACTCCCTCTATTGTTCCATATATAACCATGCCGGTCGTAATAATATAACTGATAAAAATCTTAAAATAATTAATAATAAAAATATTAATATTGAAACTAAAACCCAAACATTAATCTTTCTGTAATAATAGTTTAAACGGTATTTTATAATGTAACTAAAAAATACTTTAACGAAATAACTTAAATATGCCACTACATATTTACCTTAATTGTCCTTACAAAAAACCACAAATATTTTCATGGGCTGGTCTTTATGGTCTGATTGACAAATAATTTGACACTTGTCTTTCGAAAGTAGGTGTACGTACGTACGGATGTATAGTTTTGTCTCTATTGAAACTTTAATCCGCAGAGAAATGTCATTTCGGGTACTTTATCTATCAATTGTTATCAAAATTTTAATGAGATTTCTAAAGAAGAAAAAAAGAAAAGAATTGAATAAATGTGACTGCAAAGATTTACACAAAACACCACTAATGAAATTTAATCATCATTAATGAGGGAGCATATTGTGCTCGTAGAATAAAGTCTGCACTGAAAATGTAATAATACACAAAGAAGTACAATAAATCCATACCTTAAAATTAAAAAAAAAGAAATGAACTTGTTCATCTTTGAATATTTCGACATCTTACAGTCAATATTGGTTGCAGAGAAAGGTGAAACTGGCAACGCCTTTTCTACATCAACATTGTCATTAAGGCAAAAACGGAAAAAAAATCCAAGTAAAAAGTATCACCACAGTAAAATGCCAGAGGCGTCGTTAATATAATTTGCAAAAAATTTTTTTTTCTTGTTGTTTTCTATGAAACCAAAATAATTTTTTGCTTGTTACGTACACAAAAGCAAATTTGTAAAAATTTTGCGAAAAGTAAAACAAATTTTGTTATGGTAAATGGAAAAGTTAAAAAGATGCAAATAAAAAGATTCCTTTTTTTAAATTCTAACAATAATAAAAACTTATACATACTTTAAATGCGAGTATATGCCGGAAAAATAAAGATGTAAAACAAACTGTGTATTGTGTTGTGGTTTTCGAGGATTTTGTATTAACCAGAGAGATTTCTTAAGCGGATTAAAAATGTTTTACTATACATTCAATTTATAGAAATTTGCTTCTCTTTTTCACTCTTTGCTGCTCTTGGTTGTAGGAATTTTACAGCACGGCTGGCACTTTCCAAATTTCTTTTGCATTCATGAGTTTTATTTCAACATTTATTTTTGTTTTTTGCTACTTTGTTGAATTTTTAACGCTAAACAAAGTGAGTTGTTGTTGTATGTAGATAAAGATTTTATGATTAAAACTATTTTTTGGTTTTGTTCGTCGTTTTTTTTAAACCCTATAAACCATTCAAAATGTCAACTGGGTTTTAGTTTGAAAAAGCAACAATAAATTTAGATAGATATCAACAACACTTAATATATTCCATTATTTTTGTGCACGAATTAATTCTGTATGTTATGTTTTTAGTGTTTATTCGCATTCACACTTCCGTTTCCTCCCTTTTGGCTTTAGCACTGGGTTGCATTATTTTACAGTCCTTGTTTCTCGTTTTTGTTGACTATTTTAAATTTAGAATGTTTGTTGTTCTATTGGTTCTGTTTGTTGTTGTGTTTTTTTGTTGTTTTTTGGTTATTGTTTTATTTTATTTTGTTTTTCCAGCTGCTCGTTCCTGACTATATGTGGGCATCGTTGTTGTAATTTTTGTCAATATTTTGTATTTTTAAAAAGTTTGTTCTGTTTGTTTTTGTTTTCGGTGTTGCTTTTTTTGTTTCTTTCAATTTCAATTTGTTCTTTTTTATTTCCAAAAAAAAAAAATGTATTCAAGTTATATATAGTTTTCATTATGTTGACAATAAATAAATCTAACAAATTCATTAAAATAATAAACATTAGTTTGAGATTTAGATTTTAATTATAATGCGGAATCAACTTTTATGAAATGCATTTGCATCATCAACAAACCAGCTCAAGTTTTAAAGGAATTAAGGAGTGCTTTCTTTCTATCAGTTAAAATATATGGTGGTAAATTGTGTGTTTCTTAAAAGGGTTTTTAATTTTTAACAAGACTATATGACCAATAATAATTTTATGGTTTGTTACAAGACATTCTTAGCTTGTTTTTTTTATTAAAAAAAAGGAAAAAGCGTTTTAATGTGAAATTTAAAAATTATTTTTACTTTTTTTTTGGTTTTTTGGTAATACTAATTTTATAAAAGTTTCTCAATAATTTCAAATAAAAGAATTTACCCAAATACATACACAAATTGTTTCAATTACCAAAATGATTCAGCCAAGCAAAAAAATGCTCAAATTCTGTTATAATTTTCAATATATGTAAAAAATAATCTGAGGAAAGTGATTGTTAGTTCTACCAGTAAAAAGACAATCATTGCAAGACATCATAACCGGTTGTGTTAATGTGTTTTTGTTGTTTTAAACATAATACAAACTATTATATAGAACTTTTGTTATATTTTGTATGTTATTGAGTTTTAAATGCACGTTTTAACAAATTTTTACTTTAAAGAAAAGAGTTTTTACTTAAAAAAACCTAAATTAATTTAAATATTGGAAAGAAAAAACTTTATATGTAAATGAAAATTTAACGATTGCAGTTTGTACTAAATGTTTCGCTGTAGAATTTTGCGAAAGTACCTTTCACACATGTAATGACAGCTGCTGAACCTCTTTGGGATATTATTTATTCCATGTATGTATGTATAGGAATTGGCTTATCGACGAAATAAATTTTTCCAAATTTAGACTAAAAGATATAAAAATACTTTAAACAGAATGATTTTTAGATGCTAATTTAAGTTTCAAAGTGCGGAAGTTTCAAATGATTCAAATAAATTTAAATGATGTGATATACCCTGGAAGTGACCTGTTACGACTTCAGCAATTGTTATAAGAGGCTTAATGGCTATAGATCTAACCTTTAAGACATGGATCTGAATATGGTAAATGACACAAGAATAGTCTTGCTTTTGTGTACATTTTCACGAACCATTAAACCTAAAGCCTATACTACACGAAATGTAAAAAGCAAAATGCGCATGTGACTCTGGCGTAATTTTGTCGTCATCATGAAGCGACATTTGCTACATGTTGTGTACTTTCACTTTTTGGCTTTAAAAACACGCAGTTAAATTTCGTGTACTGTCAAAACTTTACCTCATGTAGGCCCTTCAACTCATTTTAAAAATGTTACCGATATGCAAAACATTTTCGTGACGTCAGAGTTACATGCGCATGTTGCTTTTTACATTTCGTGTACTATGGGCTTAAGTCTAAAGCCTACTGCACATTTTCTAAAAATTATAAAATTTTTGTTTTGGAGGTAGGTTTTTTTATAATAATTTATGAAATATAAAAAGTTTTATGCTGGAAAAAATAACTATAAAATATTAGACCAAGTCTCTATGTCTAAATTCATTGAGTATTTGGCAATGGAGTAAATCTATTGTGCAGATAAGACAAACATTACCATATATCATTGATTTGTAGAATAGTAGTAGTCTAAAGCTTCACTAAACGTTTAATAATAGTGTTTTTCGAATTACATTAAATGTTGGGATTTATTTTGTAAAAATAAAATTTAGTTCATCTTTAAAAATCAAGTTTTATTTTTAACATTTTTGTTTCCGAATTCAATGATTATTTGTCAAGGATCATTATTCAGGAAGCCTGTCTCATCATTTGGAAAATTAATTTATTCAAAATAGCTCAATATGTTCAAGTATTTAACTAAATGAACAACTCTTTACACTGTTTATCATATATATTTACTGAAAAGGCGTTTAAAGATAATGTTTGAAGTGGTCCTCTCTCTTTTTTTCTGTTGCAAAAAGCTCTCAAGTGTATTAACCTTTGTGTGACTAAAATTGGATATGCATATAACAGCTCAGTATTCCCATTCCGATTTCCATTTCCCATTCAAATTCATTGGGGCGATGTAAATGATGTTAACAAGTTACAAAAACATCACAATTGTGACAGTTTGCCTTTTTTCGTTTATTTTTTCTAGCACTTGCCAGAGTGATAAAGATGCACAGAGTGGTATGAATGAGTACAAGGTTATAGTGTGATAAGATGATGATGATGAGTTGAGATAAATAATTTAACCGTTTTGTGTTTGTATACTTTGGTTAAAGGGGTGTTAAATGGGCAAATAACAAAGATATAAAGTAGAATGTACTGGCAAAATCAAATAAGAGCAGTTGTTAAATACGACAACTGGTACAAGTATTTGCATAAGAAGGCACATGATGTTTGAAGACCCAAATTCATATGTACTCTGTACTTACATATTTGGTAAATGTAAACAAATATTTGTTCAACTTAGCAAATATAAATACAAACGAAGGAAGGAAAGGATTAAACCTTCAAGAAATCAGTGATAGAAGGGTGAGATGAAAGGGTGAAAAGGTTAATAAATATTAAATTGCATTTGAAGTAAAATGGTTTACTGATTTTAAGGCAAAACTAAAGAGTTTCTGATAAAAATTTGTTTCTGACTGCAGATTTATATGGCCCTAAGCTCAAACTTAGATCGACGAGTATAAATTATTTTTTTTATGATAGACTTCAATCAAACTATTGCTAGATTTCTTAGGCTATCTAGCCAAATGACCGATTTACTTATCTATTTTTACGATTATCGAATCATTTAAAAAGTAAGCGGCCAATTATTGGAAAATTTACAAAAGCTTTTATAATAGTTTAATGTTGTTTATTTAATAAAGTTAAATGTTATAGTCAACACATAAATTATTTGTCTCAGTCTCAGCTATAGTATTTCTGGAAGTAATGCTATTTAGGACTGAAATATCTTGCATCAGAATTTAAATAGCCATTATGTTGACATTATTTTCAGTTTTATGTTTATGTATAAAAAAAATATATTGGCGTTGTTTGACATTAAGCTTGGCCTAATAAATAAAAAATTCTACAAACCTGGTGAGGTTAGGTAGTAAATTAATTTTGGCATTTAATTTAATTTTAAAATAAAGTTGCCTTCTACATACATACATATCTGCCGATTTCGATTGCACCTCGCATCATATATTTGACTTCTATTTAAACTCTTAGTTTCACTTGTTGACTCTTATGCAAGAAGCTCCTTAACAAATTAACTTTATCATATTTTATTTTCTTATTAAAAAAACACATTGTTAAATGTTAAAGTTATGATTCAAAGTCTATTTCAGTTTATCCGATTAATATTAAAGTGATATTTAATACTCGACACATAATAATGATGTTTTCGTTAATAGTCAGTATATTGACTGTGTGTGTGTGTGTGTGCGATTATAAAACAAACTGCTGCATAATTTCTTACATCTTCTCATGTTACACTTTCGCAACATTCAACTATACATTCGTCTCTCATTGATTTAATTCTGCAAACAAAAATCATACAAAATATTCAACATTTTGCTGCTTAAATGCTGTTAAAAAAAACACAAAGGTCTCTGAGGAATTCGGGAAAACCCCTATTAAATAATATATGTTGAACTTTTTGTAGCAATTTGACATGTCTTACCATTGCCCTTTAGACAACGGACTATATGACTGACGTACGAGTAATAACGATTGAATTAAATTACAATTTGGCTTGAAAGATTTCTCAACAAAAGTTTTATGAGGGATTTTTTATACAGTCAAATGAGAAGAGTTGTTTTATTTTGGTTTTAAATCAAATTTTTATTCGAAAGTACGAGGGCTGATCAAAAAAGTTCAATGATATAAAAAAAAACTTAAATTTTGTTAGAGTGCAATTAGAGCGCAATATATTAAATTTTTGTTATATTCGATTTTTTTTGCTGAGTATGTGTGTGTGTGCAGCAACTTGTAACCCTTTCGACATTCAAAATACTAAATCAAATACTTACATTTTTATTTTCTTTGCTAATAACTACAAACCTTAGTATGAGCAAAAAATAGCCAATTCGTTAAGAGCTAGCTTATCTACATCATTGCAATGTCCTATGTCCCAGTAAAATTTAATAGTAAAGAAGGTAAAAATTTCATTATAATTTCTCCTGCAGTCGCTAAATAGTTTTGGTTTTTCGCAATGTTAAAAGCCTTAAGCACTGCCTTGCTATCACCTAAAAGAGTGACCTCTTAACATATTGATACATGTTTTGCTATTAAATTTGTGATTGTCTTAAATTGTCTAACCATTTTAAGTAAATATTTCCACTCTTAGTCAATTATAATTATTGGGTTAAAATCAGAGCTGTTAAATTTGGATTACGATTAGTAATCAATTAGATTACATTTTAAAAGGAATGGTATTGATGACATAATTCTCTTTTGAACAATTCCTGATTGTTAATTTATCATGATTACAAATAATCCAAAAGTAATCAAGATTATTTAGGA
>NDXZ01014997.1:0-10492 GCA_003055125.1 Paykullia maculata
AAGCATTGTAATCAAACTAAGAATAGATATTCCTGTTTAAATTAAAAAAACGGTAAAAGTCGCGAAAATAAAACCTTGTTTTTTGTAAACTGTCGCGATTATAGAACCTAAAACTTACACTGTCGCAATAAACGGGCCGTTGCAATAATGGGTAGTCGCGAATACCGAGCGTGCACTGTATTTTCATTTGAAACACAGGGTGGCGCATCAACTGTGCTACAATAAGAAAACACATTTTTTTTGTTAAATTCAATTTTAATTGGAGGCCAGCGAAAAGTGGAGTTTATGGAAATTAACTTGTTTGAAAAATTGTCGTTGGAGCTCCGCACTAACCGGCCTGGCTATGTGTGCAGTTGCTCCATCTTGTTGGAACCAAATGCTGTTGAAACAGACACGTCTTCGGCAAAGCTTTGGGACGAAAAAACTCCAATAACATCTTTAAACAACGGTCCCCATTGGTAGTCACTGTCACACTGTAAACTACCCGCACAAAATAAATTTTTTATAAAAAAACACTCGATTAAATTAACTTTTTATAGAAAAATTATTGTAAAATAATTTTTGTTTTAGTTTTTCAGAAAAATATATTTTCATTAAAAAATTTTTCGATAAATTAAAGTTGGTGTAGAAAATTCAATAATAAAGTTCAGTTTCTGCACAAAATATATTATATTTTATAGAAATTTAATTGATAAATCAAATTTTCTTAAAAAAAATTTATCGATAAGTGAAGTTTTCCTAGAAAGTTTATTAATTTCTTGATAAAAAATTTTTCTATAAAAAATATTTTGACAACTTACAGGCAAACCTAAACAAGAGCGGCAAGCGTCTTTTAGCTGTCAAAAATCTTCATGCCCATACAATTTGTAAGAAACAAATCGAAATACCGCAGCGGTAACGCACGACGGTTGGATAATCCAATTTTGACAAGGCGTTCAGAAGTAAAGTTGGCTGCAGCAAACGAAAAAAAAAGTTAATAAATAAAAGTGTCAAAAAATTAAAACTGAAAATTTCAAAAAAATAAAAGTGAAAGTTTTTACTTTTACTGTTTACTGTTTGTTATAAAAAAACAAATTGTTGCCAAAAAAATCCCAGGGTTGTTAGATGTTTTTATTATTGACATAGCGTTGCCACTTTTGTTTAGTTATGTACCTTTAGCGTTAGCGCGAGGCGGAATGAAACTTAACGCTTTCCGCTCTTGTTTAGGTTTGGCTGTTAAATTTTAAATGTTTCTATAGTATTTTTATGTAATTTTTAGATATTTTTTTCTCTGATATTTTTGATAAAACAAAACATTGTTCTTGAAGAATTTTTCGTTGACAAAAATTTTCTTTTTATTCGTTTTTTAAGCAAAATGTTTCTTTAAATTTTAAATTTTTTCTAAATTATATTAATTTTCTGTAAAAAATTCATCAATTATTTAAATTTTCTTAAACTCCAAAGATTTTAGCAGTTTCTGTAATTTTTCATAACTTGCGTTTCAAATTAAGAATTCATTAATAATTTTTTGCTCTTTAAGAAATCCTGAATTTTTCTTTAAAATTTTCCTATTTAAAATATGATTTAATTATTTATATTAAACATTTTTGACGATAACAATAACTTAGACAAAAACCCATGCCTGCTTCATTCTCTCTCCTTTTCTGTTGACTTTACGTTTTTATTAAGCCCCTCTTGTTGTTGGGTCGTTAAGGGATTTTCTTTTTAATATTTTCTCTACTTTGTTTGTTTTATTTTATCTATCCAGGCAAAACAGAAAATAATTAAATTGTTGTTGTTGTTTTTGCTCTTGTTAGTTTTTCAAGTTGCTGCTGCTGTTCATAATAATGACATCATTTTTCACAAAAGCACCATTCCAAACATCTTCGGATAGGAGAGTCTTGTCAAGCAAGAATGCAAACAGTTGACTGAAAATACTTTTAAGTCTTATTTAAATTAGAAACAAATAAATATTATTTGTTTAACCCACTTTAGTAGAACAGCGAATACTTGACTTTTATAAAATGTTGTTTTTTAATATTCCAAAGAGTTGTAAACAGGGTGAGTGGGGGTGTTGTGTATTGTAAGTATATTTTTAATAGCTTTTTACGCACCTTCCTAAGGCTACACATATAAAGCCCCTCAACAGGTTAGTCATGGTAACTTTAAACAATATTCTTTTCGGTTCTGTTTTCTTTTCAACGTTCAACGTTCAAGTTTTTATATTTTATTTAAAATTTAATACAACCATTTATTTTAACCTTTCACAGTAACAGTAATAATCTCGTCAAGCACTTAAGCCACTCAATTTTTTCATTTAAAAAATTCATAAAATTGTTGTTTGGTTTTGGAAGGGCAATATAAAATAAATAAAAAAAACATATTCCCTTGAGGGCCCTAGAAAACCACAAGCAAAAAACCTGTAAAATCAAATTTAGCAACATAACAAGAAGCCAGGAAAAGCACAACAACAGGTATTAAAATTTCATAAAACAACAGTGACAACTATACCAAAGTATTAAATATTTAAATTAAATATACAAACACAGAGTCAACCTAAAAATGCGGTTGGGATTGACAGGAAGAGGAAACAGGCAAATGGGGTTATTTAAATGCGTGTTGTGTCATTATTAGGTGGCGTTTTGTATTTTATGTAGTTTTATTTTAAAACTTTAAAACGTAAATTCATGAATATTCTTAAACAAATCTTTAAAACCTTTTTAAGATTTATTAAACAAAATTTAAATACAACATTTGCTTTATAAGCCTTTGATAAAACTAAAAACTGTTTATGAATATGGGGGTTAATATTTTGTTTACTTTTGAAAATTTCTGCTAAGACGTATAAGTAATTTTAATTAAAAGTTTTTTTTTTGCTATGTAACCTTATAACAGCTACTATTTTCAAGTGATTTTAAAATCTTTGGTGCCATTTAATAGCCAGTAATGAGGTTATATGAAAATTAGGATGTGTCATTTAAGTTGTTATTAAATAATTTATAAAAAAAAGAGCAAATATTAAATTTAAAATTGTGTCTACAATTTCCACCTTATTGTCTAAGTTTAGTCAGTAAATTATATATTTTGACTCCTATGGTTACAAGTTGGATCAAAGGGTCGCATGCAATTTCTGTAATCGATTAATTTAAGATGGACTGGTGGTTTGCCATTCTCAATAAGGTTTTGTATCGGCCGACTCAAGCATCCAAACATTGATTATTTAATAGTGCCACTAATTTGCTACGCCAGGAATTATTACAGTAAACCTTTTCAGACTCTTTTCCTACTTAATTTATTCGCGTTCCTTTATCCGCAATCGGTCGACGCGTCCGGTATCATTTTGTTTCATGTTTCCTGGTTCATGAGCACAACCAAACATGTTAATTTACCTGTATGTTTGTACTCAACACTAAATAGCGGAGTTTTTTTATTTTATATTTTCTTGTTATAAATAAAAGTATAATTTGCCCTTGTGTATGATTTTTAAAAATTATATATAACTTCTAAAATATTTATATGCAAATTTGAATAAAAAAATACCAAAAACATTTTTATTTTAATATTCTAGTGATTTAATAAACTTTTCTTAATAATTAAAATTAAAAATATCATCTAATATTTTTTAAAGAAAATTAAATTTTAATAAAAATATATATAATTATTTTATAAAAATCAAAAGCTTCTATATTTGTATATTGAATATGAATTCCAAAACAAAATAAACAATTTTGTTTTTCGGGACGTATGATTAATTTTAATTTTGACTTCTTTGATATTCTTATGAAAAATTTTTACAATTTTAGAGTTATTATAAAAAATATAAAAACAACTATCTTTTAACTCTTTCCGAGGCACTAAACAATTTTAATTTGCTTTCAAATATATTCGAATTTTATTGGAAAATATATATTAAAAAATTTGTATCCTTGTAGGATTCCGAGAAAGGACATGGTGTTATATATATATATATGACCGCGCACAAAATAAAAACTTTATTTATGAAAATCACAAGTCGAACAGATCTGTTGTTCTTCTTTGGTGTCCCGCAACGCTGCAGTTGGCACCCTATACTAAATAAGACTAAAAGCAGTTAGAGTGCACAAGCAGATTTTTTTTAACGGTAGACGCTTTTGACATTTCTCTACGTTCACCTTTGTGATATGAATAAATTCTACACCTATCCTACACACATGAAATAATTTTTTATATAAAATACAAGCTTAAAATTACATATTCAAAAGTTATTTATACCTATGGTGACCATCCGCTCTGTATTATACAGAACAGTACTGTATTTGGGAGCTGTGTTCTGTATAAATTATTTCTATGTAAAAATCCTTGAAATGTTTTGTATTTTATTTCAAGTTCATTATTTGTTCTGTATTTTTATAAATCCAAATAATATCATGTTAAACATGTTAACATAACTTTTGTAATAACATATCATAAAGTAATACAGTGTTACTTACGCATGTACATACGAATTTATAAGGATGTCCGAAAGGTATTTGAAGTTATACAGAAATATTACAAACATTCCTCTAGGTTATCGAAAAGCAGCAAAATATTAATTTTTTTTTTGTAAAAAATTAAAATAAGAAAAAAGTTGTTATTTTATTTTGTTTGCCAAAACAATTGGCAGCAATAATTTTGACATTGTTAAGGCATATTTGCAACAACAAATTTAATGTGGTTTTAGTTTATTAAGTTTATTGGAACAACTTTTTAAATCTACCTTGGGATGTCGTCTATCAATAAGTTGAAGTACTAAAATTGGTTCTTTTACGTAAAGTTCCCACATGGGAAGATGTTGAACCTAGTTTATTTATTATTATGAAAAAAAAAAACTAGATGAAAATGTTGGTGCTGATCTAGCTCTTGGTATAAATTACACATTTTTAGAAAAACTAAAAAAAAAGAAATCAGTATAATAAGTTTGTAGAAAAGTGTTAGGTTGCAATGTTTATACATTTAAAAGAAGTGATAAAATTTCCAGTCGAAAGGGTATTTTTTGTTTTAAATAAGATTTGGATTATCGAAAAAAACTTAAATAAAAATGGGGATCATTAAGGCCATTTTAATAACTAAATTAAACTATAATTTGAATTGTATAGAATTTAAAAGTATTTGTAAGAAAATTAAAATTTATTCATCTGAAAATATAAAAGTCAGTTGGTTATTTATGTAAATATGTATAAATGTGAAAATGTTTTAATGTTAATAATTTTACCTCTTTATTCCATTTTAAAGTTTTTGGTTATCTTTTTCTTGTATTCTTTTGTTTTCATAAGAAATCAGTTAAAACAATAGTTTATTTTTCCTTGTTCTGCCTAAGCAACACAGATTGGCCGTAACAATGTCAGTACGAACCGTTGTACCGACCACGCTACGACCCAAATTTAAACCGTTTTGTGGAATAGAAATCCTGTACTTTGCCGACCGCCACTTTTACGACCAACAGTATAACAATAACGACCAGAGAAATGAAATGGTATTTTCTTTTCATTTAGTGAATAATTTTATTATAATGTTGGTCGGCTAAATTTAAATAAATTATAAAGCGACTGGCATTACTTTAAAGTTGGTCGGATAAGTTCTTTTTATTTTCTTTTTGCAAATCTATACAAAAATGGATGTGATTTATGCAGAATTACAAATCGTTAAAACGGCAACGCTTAAAATTTTATCGAAAAAAGTTTATGTTCTACTTCGAAAAAATACAATACGCCATCAAAATCTTTATATTTTAAAGAAAATATTTTTTAAATTATTTTTAAATTTTTTTCAGAGACATTTATTTTCATTAAAAATGTTTTTTAAATATTATTTATGCAAAATTAAGTGAAAATACACCATCCCCATTTATTCTAGCATCTTAAATTGCTCATAAATAATTTTTTTTTAAATATTCAACATTAAATTTTTTATCATGGCAAAAATTTGTTTTAAAAAAATATGGCGGCTACATTGTGTGTATCGTTTATTATCAACCGAACACATTTCAACTAAAAACGAATAATAGTCGCTTTTTTTGGAAAATATATACATTATACGACTTGCCAATTAATAATGTCTAAACGTGTGCTGCACATATTTCGTCAGAAAGATGACGGTCGTTCGGCGACCACAAATGACGTAGCCACGACGTTGCAAGTTGACTAAAAGCAACGAGCCATTGTACGACATCACTACGTGGTCGTTGCGTGGTCAGTAAATATATTAAAAATATAACGACCATGTAATGTATCAAAAGTGGATTATATATAACCGATATAACTGAAATTAGAAAGTATTCTTACCAAATCCGGTCGACCATTCAAGTCGTGAAATAGTCAGACTGTGTTGCTTGGGTGTATTTAGATTAAAAAAATACGGTCACCATATTTATACCATACCAATGCGCACAGAATTTATAAAAAACATTTAAATTAGTGGTATACTTTTAATACCACCACCGGAGTTAATGCGTTTGTTAATACCAAAATATATGAAATTTTTTTTATAAATTGCTAAAACGAATTTCAAAGATATGAAAATTTTCTATTTCTTACAATTACAAACAAATAAAATGGAAATTTATTTTCTTATTTCCTTAAGTCAAAGCATGGTTTTATCTTTTTATTATCATGCATTAAAAAAAAATAAAAAAAAATATTTTCTAACCTCTACATATGAACATTTTTATTAGCATATTTAAAAAAAAATTCCATCAAGACGTATAAATAATATTAATAAGAACTTTCTTTTACATATTTTATTTTAACTGCCATAATTTTGCGGTTAATACAAGAATTCGAATTGGAACCATATTTCAAAACCTTAAGCTCTTATTTTAGTAACAAAAAATTTTTTTAAATGTTTGTTGAGGTTTTCAAGAAAATGGTCCATAACGATTTTTATTCCTTTCACAAGACTCCCTTAAGAGCAATTTATGTTTATTTCTCTCACATGCCTGCTAAATAATAAATGTAAATTTGTTTATCTAAATTTTTTTTTCAAAGAAGAATAAAACATTTTCCCTTAAACCGCCCCAGAAGTGTGTGAATGTTCCTGTTTTTTTAATGTTAATGTTTTATGCTTCAAAACAATAAAACATTAAAGTACTTTTTTTAACATAAAAGGGTCAATAAGATGGGAATTGTTTGGGCTGTTAAAAGTCGTTTCTTTAATTTATACTGAGCTTTTGCATTATTTCTTTTCAAATATACAGAAACAAATTTGTTTATTTCTTTTAGTAATTATTTTTCTTTAGAAACGATTTTATTTTCTGTATTTTGCAATTATTGTTAACAGATTGATGTTTTTATAGGTTTTTATTACATCGTAATGTTGATTTTTTTTTAATAAAAATAGAAAAAAAGTTGGTGGTACATTTTTGTATTAAAAAGTAATAAAAGCTTATTTTAATTACAAATAAGTCCATAACTTCTAACTTTAGATGTTTTCAACAAAAACGTTTCTTTTGTTCTACTTGACGTATGATTAATAATAATTATTGTATTTTACGCATTTAAAGCTTAATCTTTTGTCATTGTCGACCGATATAACAGATTCTTTCTTAAACACTCCACTAATTGTAAAACAAAAACAAGAAAAATCTGAAAGAAAATAATATAATAATTGCATCCAAAGCCCATATACAATTAAACACATTACTATCTACTTAGGGGGGGTTGTGTTATAGCCTAAAGAGCCTGATTACAGCTTAATCAGTATTTATTATTTTTTTTTTTAATTTTCCCACTAAAAGTTTGCAGATATTTTAATAAAGTTAAATAGTTTTGAATAAAAATGTTAATTATGTGCTACTTGACGTATATGATTAATATTTTTAATGCCCAAAAAAACAGTTCGAAATTTTTTATAAATCCATTTTATAAAAAAAATTTTAATAATCATTGCGATATTTTATGTTTTTTTTTTGTTTATGTTTTAAAAGAAAATAATTTTTAATTTTCTTATTAAACATTAACTTTTAATAATCCATTTTTTTAATTTTATAAAATTGAAATAATACAAAATTCAACAAGTGCCTATGAATCAATTCACCATTTGCTAAAATAGTCTCATATTTTAGGAAATCATTGGCGACGTCTAACTAATATTGCTAATGACTTTTTACATTTTTATTCTTAATCTTAAAGTGGTTTTATATATATAATTATACTAGCTGGTCGGCAAACATTGTTTTGCCATATAACTTATTTCTAGTGAATATTTTGGGTTTTAATTGAAAAATAACGAATGTATTGTAATTGTGAATGCATACACAAAAATTCATTCAAGTTGGTCAAGCCGTTTAGTTGCAGTATAGATAAACAGCCTAGATACCGACTGCAGCGCCATGTAAATCTAAACCATTCCTAGAAGAGTTAATTGTACAAAATTTTAAAAGCATAACTGTAACAGTTCTTAATCTAAACCATCTAGGGCGCCACCCAAATGCATACAAAACAATTCATTAAAATCGGTCCAGCTGTTTAGAAAGAGTTCAGTCACAAACACACGTACAGTAGAATTATATATTTATATAAAGATAAATATAAGAAAATCAAACAAAAAAAAAAAATACGATGAGAAATACAAAACTGTTAATAAAAAATATTATTGACAATAACAAATACTAAAACGAAACATTTTCTTACTCTCCAACTTCAAAGGAAAATTTCCTTAAAAGTACTATTAGCGATAGTTACTCGTTTTTTTCTTATAGAATCTTTATATCCTTTTTCCTATTGTTTGTCTATAGTTGACAACTTTGTTAAGGTAAGTTGCAAATAATAAGCTAAAAAGAATTTTTTAAAAATAACACACCTTTCAACATAATAACCATTAAAATAGGCAAATATACTATGATATGCAAAATAAACAAATAAAAAAAAAAATTCTGAATAAAGAACTAGCATGACATTTTTCAGTAATAACATTTTTGTTTGGAATCACAAGATATCATGTATCATGTGGCGTATTTGGCACGCAAACTAAAAATAGAAATAATGTCGCGCTTTTTCACACAAGCGTCCCTAAAAGGAAGGGGTTTTATTAGACAAAAAGTTAGTTGCAAAAATAAAAAATTAAATTTGAACAATAGAATGTGTTTAATTTTAAAACCTGTATTTCCTAATTATAAATTTTTTCGAAATTCTTCAATATTTTCATTTTAAAACTTTAATTTTATATCTTTAAGTTAAGGAAAATAAAAATTAAAAATAATCATACATCAAGGTGGACAAAAAAGTCCTTAATAGAAATGTTAATTATGAGTCGACTGTGGATGAAAACCAAACTTAAGTAGCTTTGCCAGCTGGCAAATACAATTTTACCGTTGCCATATCATTAAACTTTGCAAATGAAGCTAACAGCTGCTACTTGCAAGTTGTCTTCTGTAATATTATTTTTGGTAACTGATAATCCATAATCGACTTATTTAATTTGTTCAAATCATGTTTCTTAATTATAAAATGTAAGTTTTTGCTAACGATAATTTGCAAAGTGAACACTTCCTCATAGTAAAAATATATATTAGCGCTACTGCTACTTTATGCAAAACTGCAAAATGCAACAAAAAATCACAGCAATAAGTTGCCTGGCAGGTTCTTAGTGTGTTGGCAGACAATTTAAAAATACATATTAACACTTCATTGCAAAGTTATGAATCCAGCTCAATTTTGATTTTAATAGCCATAAGTTATAAACAAATTTAAAAATTTTAATTCTGGCTCTAGTTCATTTAAATTTTCTATGAAAAGACTAGAGCCAGAATTAAAACTAAGATGATTGTCTTAAAACAAATTAAAGTTCGTTATAAAAAGAAACATTTAGTTATTAAAAAATTCTAATCAAATTTAAAAATTTTATTAAATTATTCCTAAATAACCGAACAAAACTACCTGAAATTCAGCCACTTAGTTTACGATTGCTTTGAGTCATGTTTGGTTGAAAATTATGAACTTAATATTTTTTTACAAAATATATTAAAACTGATATAACAACACAATAGATATAAGAACAACAACCCATAAACTAACAAATCTGTGCTTTTATTTAAAAATCTTTGTTCGCGTGCCAATACTATACCGGCGTGTATGGACAGTTTTTAGAGCTGATTAAGCAAATTAAAATGAACATAACTTCTGAAATATTATTTTGATTTATTTTGAACTTAAGACATATAAATCGGTAGGGAAATTAGCTTTCAGAACATAAATTTTTAATACAGCAAGTGGGGTACAATTGACAAGGTAAAATAGGTTTTTTTAATAACAAGTATTCAATAAGATGTCAAATAATTTTTTTTCGCATTTAGGAATTATTTGGTTGAATTTTTAATAAAAAAAAATATTTTCTGAATTACTTCTTAATAAAAATCTTTCTACAACTTTACTCATTTATTATATTAAAAAATCACTTTAAAATAACGCCGATAAATTTTGACAGTTTTTAAATAATTTTTTATACCCTTCACATGTGTTATAGGTATATATAGGTTTGTCATTCCGTTTGTAATTTCTTC
>NDXZ01015005.1:0-12598 GCA_003055125.1 Paykullia maculata
GAACTTTATCGGTAAAATTTTAAGCGTTGCCGTTTTAACGATTCGTAGTTCTGCCTAAATCACATCAATTTTTGTATAGATTTGCAAAAAGAAAATAAAAAGAACTTATCCGACCAAATTTAAAGTAATGCCAGTCGCTTTATTATTTATTTATATTTAGCTGACCAACATTGTAATAAAATTAGTCATTTAAATGGAAAGAAAATACCATTTAATTCCTCTGGTCGTTATTGGTACACTGTTGGTCGTAAAAGTGGCGGTCCGCAAAGTACAGGACTCCTTTTCACCAAAATGGTTTAAATTTGAGTCGTAGCGTGGTCGATGCGACGGTACGTACTGACATTGTTACGACCAATCTGTGTTGCTTGGGTTCCAATTTATTCCAGTGACTGAAAGTTCGATGAAAACGATGGCTATTCGGCTTCAGTTGCAGCATGAGCTTTAAATTATAGGGTTATAAGCCGAGATTTCTACATAATATTTTTCATGAAGTAAATGGTCACAGTATTGAATACGTGGTGTAAAAACATAGGTAATCAAACAGCAATATCCTAGTCCTAGTCGAAATATTCAAACATATAAATTATTCCTCTTTTATCATTATAGGTGGCGTAGGGTGGATTTAAAAATAAATATATATTTACAGCAAAAAAATTTAGTTGTGCATAAGTAAAACAAAAAAACTTTTTTATATGTTAAAACTGTAAAACTATTTGACACTTAATAAAAACAACACGAAGAAAGAAATCTCTTTGGAACATGAAAGTAAAAACAACAGGCGGTCACTTTAAATCAACATCCAATATATCAAAAAACACTGCACAACAAATAACGAATAGCAACAGTAGGTTAGTTCACACTTTGTTAGCAGTTAGTAAATTTTTAGTTCATTCCTTCTTGTTATCTTTTTAAGGGTTTTTGATTATTAAATACTTGGTCAACTAAGAAAAAACTACCAACCTTTGAAATTGCATAGGTTGTTTCTAATTAAACGTTTAGTTTTAGATTTTGTAGTAACTAAATATATGAAGCATTTAACAAGGTACAGTTACCTTCGAAGTGAGAATTAAACTAGTGTAAGCATTTATTTATGTAGTAAAAGTACCCAGCAGTCCCTAAAATAACACTAAAACTTTTTTCTTAAAAAATAAAGTTCCAGTAACAAACACTCTATGGAAAATATTTATTCTAACTCTTCTTCTTTTTGTTACAAAAATTTTATACTAAATTTTATCATATAGTCATATCGTCAGGATAATAAATATCTTCCATATTGTATTTTTAAGCCCTGTTTAACGATATTTTGTATTAATAACAAAACATCAAGCATCGGTTCAATTCTTTGTTTATAATTCGTACGTTTAATGAATATTGTTTTGTAACAAACGCTTCCAACGGACTTTAAAGTAATTGTTATAAAAAAAACCAAATATTTGTTTCAAAATAATGAAATTGGGTTTTTTATATTGATAATTATTTAATAAATTTTTTACAATGGGCGTGTCACAGCCTATTTTTGTATTTTAATGTTATACTGTAGCGGAAACACAATGCGTGTGAAAATTTCCAAAAATTGCTTAAGTAAAAGTATCACAAAAGGAACATTTATTTTATACTAGCTGACCCGGCAAACGTCGTTTTGCCACATATAAAAACGTACCTTAAAAGTTGAAAAAGTACTTTTTCGCTCCCTATATGATTTTTTATCCTAATTAGAAAAAATTTAAAAGAGTACCCTAAAAGTTGAAAAAGTAATTTTTGGAACCCCTCCCGAATTCTCCCTTTTCTCTTACCCATTGCAATTGTTGTTTAAATCTTATTATGTCGTACTATTTTTATGTCTGAAGGAATCCGTGTTTCAAATTTTACCCAAATCGGCCTAGTAGTTTACTATTAAACGCATTTTCGCGGTTTTCCCCCTTTTTGGTACTTTTTTTAGTCCCCATTCCAGTATGTAATTTTTTTCCCCAAATAGTTGTGAAAATAGAAGTAGAAGCTTTAGTGCAGTTTTTCATGAATTCTATCAAAATTCGAAAAAATATATATTTTTTTTAAAAGTACCAAAAATATGTACGATTTTTATCCCTAAAAAATTGAATTTCCAAAAAGTACCAAAATCGTATTCATATTTTTTTTAGAGATATGACGAATACAGTTAAAATAAAATGTCTATGTTTATTGGTTTAGAAGGTCAAGGGGCCCCAAAAAAGTACGAAAATATAATTTTTACCCACAAACTTGAAAAAAGTACCAGACACCTGTCCGCTTATTTTTTTGAGTAGAATACAATGCTTTTTAAATTTTTTTTTCTATCTTATTTGATTTAAAAGATAGAAGGTTACCGCTTTTTCCCTTTTTAACCCTTTAAGAATATGAATTTCCTAAGACCCCTTTTTAGTAAATCTTTACAACAAAGGAACCCACAGCCCAAATTTCATGCTTATAGCTTTATTTATTTGAGCTGTGCGATGATTTATCTGTAAATTATAATCGTGGCTCTTTAACATTTTTAGATGATGAGTGGGCGTGGCATCCAAAATTTCTCATTTTCCTTTGAGACTATCAGTAACATGCTGTAAAAATTTCAAAAAAATCGGTCTAACAGTGTGGTCAGCTATAAAATACAAACATACAAGCTAAGTTGTATTGCTGGAAAAATTCAAAGTAACTACAAAGTCCCATAAAAACCAATTAAGAAGAATTGAGAAATATAAGTTGTCTACACACTCGCCGGAACTGTAAGGTATAGAAGCTTTTATGGTATAAAATAGTGGCAATAGTAAGTCATTGAATACACTTATTCACGTATTATCGCACTTACTAACATGTTGCAAGCAACAAATCTAATAATCTCGATTTAACAATGGGTTCTTTCTTTATCGAAAAAACAACATAAATCTCAACAAACACTCGAAAATTAAATAAATTTCAAAAGCATACGCGTGCTACACGCATTATGTCTAAACAAATACACTTACAAACCCAGACTCACGCATACTTCTGAAATATACCGGAGTCGTAAATTAATACTGGCACAATTCGAACATGACATATGCAAATCAGAAATCACCAAATACATACACACGTTTAACAAATTTTAGTAACTTTGTGTATGTTTCTTTTTTTGGAATTAATATGTGTATGTGTGTGTGAATTTAACCCCTTTTGATTTTACAATTACTGTAAGGATTTTGTAAAATTTTTTTGTTTATTATTTACTTTGTTTTGTTTTGTTTTTTTAATATTAATTTTAATAAAGTGATGATTTGATTGCAGGATTTCCTTGTCTGGATATAAATTTCTCATACTTAAAAATTTGCGAGTATTAAGGATATTTCTACGAGGGTCGTAATGTAAAAAGGATTAAAAGTAATAATATAAAAAAAATTAAGGAGTTAATTGACTACTGAGATATATAGATTTTAAGTATTAAGAGAAAACAGGTAAAATTGTTTTTTGTTATTTTTATACTTCCTCCTTTTGGTTAAACTTTTCCTATCTCAATTAATAAAAAAAACCAACTTTAATCCTTCAAAAATTGATTGAAAACTTTTTAATAACATTAATTAATTCAAATTTAACAAAAGCAATCAACAAAATTATATACCTTTTCTCTAACCGCTGACGTAAACTTTCTATCATCAAGCGCTTTGCTTTACAACCCCATTTTGCTTAGCAGCCATTCATTGTTGTCCCCCATGGCTTTTCGACTCATAACCCTCGACTTGCATTACGTTATTGTGGAGTTATTTTTATCACATGATTATTAAAATAATAATATTTTTGGCAAAAGTTTATTTCTTCTATTTTTATTTTCTGTTATACTTGATCCTTTTAAAACCCACACATATAGTATTTATGCATGTATTTTTGGATGCATGAATGTATGCATGTATATGGTGGATAAAGGGATAGAACAACACACAAACAATACAAATACATGAAATTAGAAACTTATGTATAAGCTGAACACAAACAGAAGCAGAGCATATCCTCTTAAACAATTTCTTTGTTTGCTTTGGTATTCATCTCATCTCAACTCGTCTCATTGTTTTTGTGTTTTCGGTTATTCAATTTTCATTGTTTATCAATTTTATGCTCATTTTCAATCAGAAGAGGTTTCATATTTCCATTATCATCCGTTTATTTCATTTATCGTACAGATTCTACTTACACCATTTGAAATTGTGTGATTTAGTTGGAAAGTTTTCAAGTTTGTGGAAACTCGTGTGAATCAATTTTTAAAATAATTTTCTTTTGGAAAACATGTTGAGTTAAGGAATTGAAAAACAAAAACAATTTAATCAAGGCAGAACTGTGAAGTAAACATTTTTTCGGTAGCTTTTAAGGACATTTTTGCAATAGCCTTGAATAAATTTTAGTGCCTTAATAGGCTTAAAATAAACCATATTTTATGTATCCCTAATAGATATTTTTATTTTGTATTGCCAGAAATGACACTGGAGAAGGCTGACTTATGTCAAAAAGTGTTAAAAAAAGCCAAGTATTTTTTAAAATCAAATAGAAATTGATATTTTTTAGAATATTTTATATAATTAAAAAACATAATAAATTTCAAAACTCTAACAACATAAGTAGGAATCGATTGCTGACTTCACCCATTGTGTCTGAACAATTGAGTTTGACGTCTCTCTTTTTAAAACTCAATATAAAAAAAAGTTGTCCGGACAAAATTTTTGTTCAGACACAATGAGTGAATTCAGCTTAAGTATAAAATTTTAGGAATCTAAATATAAAAAATTGGTGTTTATTGGTGTTATTTTTACAATAAATTCTAAAATATTGTAAAAATGAGTTGTTAAAAGTTTATGCAAATCAATTTCAAAAAGGTTATCAAATTTGCTGATTACTTTTAATATTAAATAATTTATTGACCCTTTGCAAATATTAATTTTGGATGGATTTCATAGAATATCACAATTTCTCACCAATTAGATTAATATTTATTTGAAATCCATGTGGTGTTTTATATTTTCTAATAAATCCAAATAAAAAGGCTTAAAATGACTATTCTGGCAACACTGCTTACGAAGCACAAAGAGTTCATAATTTTAAACTTAAATAATATTAATTAAGCAACAAGCATTTATTTAATTTCTTTTTGTACGACTAAGCTAAATTTTTTTCCTATTCCAAACCTGAATAGTTGTAGAAAAAACAATTTTATATTTAAGCGATTCACAAGCTACTTATGATATCATAATGTCATATGTCCTAAAAGTTTTAAATGGTTAAGGTACTTTGTTGTTGCTTTTTCCATTCGGCTAAGGATAGTTTACGACAGCACAATAAACATAGCATTCAGAGTCATATTATTTTAGAACACTTTTAGTATGAAAAGCAACTTAAACCATTTTAAATTTTTAGGACATATGACATTATGATATCATAAGTTAGCTTGTGAATTCTTTAATTAAAAGTTCTTAAATTGTACATTTTTTGGTATAATTAAACAATAAAAAATACAATATTTTTTTGTAGGACTTTATAATTCTTGATTTTTCGACTTTAAATGATTTTGCAGAACAAATATTGAAGTCTTTTTTTTAATTAAAATATTTCCATCTCTTTTTAGCGTTAAAAATTAAAATGTATTAACCTTAACTCATTTCTAAGAGCTAATGGTTGCAAAAATTATGGAAGAAAAATGCACGCTACAGTACTGATGCAATTTCATATAAATAAATCGAATAATTATAAGAAAAGCTTTAAAGTTTTTTTTTTCGCTAAAAATGTTTAAAACGAATAAACGAAAATTTATATGTATCTTTAAGGAAGTTATTGTGACCAGAAAATATCATTCCTGCAACGGAAACAGTGTCAGCAGACAAGACATTATCTTCCGTTTATTTCCTTTGAATTTTGGCTTTTGTCTATAATAAAATAATATTGTTTTTGTTGTCGTTTGTGCTCTACTTTCTTTCTTGTTTATTTCGTTCAACTGCAGCCAAGTCAGTGAGAGTGTGAGCATAATTGTAAATAAATTTGGATCTTATCCAAAATTATATAAATCATTATGCCTTTTTTTTTCTTGTCGACAATTCATTCAATCGTTATCCAAATAATTTCAAAAAAAAAACTAAAGACCAAAGACATTATTGTTTTTAAGCCCTTTTCTCTCTCCCTTTCGTTTTTTTAATAAATTTTTTTTATATATTTTTGGCTACCAACGAAATTTTCTGCATATTGAAAATGGTTGGGGCTAAAACATTTTGTTGTGCTGAGAAGAAAAAGCGAAAAAATGCCCACAAAACTTTTTCTATAGATTTTATTGAAATGTTATTGTCTGGATGATTATGTTCCAAAACGTAAGGGATCTAATAAAACTAGTGCTGAATTTTCTTTACAATATTTTTTGTTATTTATTTTTGAGTATTTTTTATTTAGTTGATTTCTTGGCATTTTTGTCTGGTCTGCACTGAGTAGACATGAAAATGAATTGTCGTTTAAGTTTATTAATATTAAAGGATATACAAATTTGTATGTTGTCGTTGCTTTTTTTGATATAATAGAGACGTATTAGTGTTATAGACAAAATGTGGAAAATATATGTATAATAATTTTAAATAGAAAGGGTAAACTTATAAGAGATATTTGCAATAATTATTTTTTTTATCCCTTAAATATGTTCATATGTAACTATATGCCATAAAGGAAAACCACATTTTATTCTTTAAGATTTATATACACATATATATATTAATTCCTACCTCTAGCCATGTTCGCAGAAAAGTTCAATTTTTCGAAAATTCATACAAATGCAAAAGATTAAAAGCCTTTCTACCGTTGCACTGTAGGTGCAAACATTCTTTGCACTAACAATAATAATGTTTTTGTTAATGAAGTTCGATTAATTATATCAGCTAATTAAATGCAGCATAAAAAATTTAATTTTGATATAATTAAAAACGTTTTTTATCAGTTAATAATGTTCAGATAATGTTTGCCGTGGGCATCATTTTTTTTTAGAAAGTCTCACTTTAAAACATAGTAAACTTTCTAATGTTTGGGTTTGTGAAAATCCAGTGAAATTGATTTAAATAATGTTTCAAAACAAGATACCAAAAGCAAAAGGTACAAACTTTTGTAAAAATTTATCGTGAAGAAAATAAAAAAGTCAAAGAACTGTTTTTAATATCGTATTTGGCATTAATCTTATTCAAGGCAAAACTGATTCCATGTGTCTTTTAAGTAAAGTATGCATCAACGTTTCTAACAGACAGTTAAGAATTTATGTACCTTTATATTTTAAATTTCATAGATCGAACTACGTAAATTTTGATTCACTTCGAAAAATTTGTGCAGAGATAAATATGATTAGATTGACTTCTCTGATAATGTCGATGAATTTAGAAGGAAAGTATATGAACCCAAATTCGATTACTTAGAACTGTTTGTAGTATTTTGTTTATGTAATTGTGTTTTTGTCATTTTTAAATAGTGCTTCGCTGTAAATAATATGTATCGAAATTAAATAAATAAATAAATAATAATAATGAATAATAAAAGGTGGCACAAGGCCCATGGAAAAATTAAAGACTTTTCCAAGCAGAACATTGGCTATTTCGTTAGTCCCTTGTATACTTTCATCGTGCCGAATTTCAAGTAACTGTATCCAATCGTTTTCAGTTGTTAAAATCTTTTTTCATATGGTGGCAACCCTAAAAATTTCCAAAACAACAGCTATGTGTGCTCATAAAAACTCTTAAATTAATATTAAAAAATTAATTAATTTTGACCTAAAAAGTAACTTAAATTACCAAGTGTCCGTTGAGGAGTGTTTAGACTCCACTCCTAAACAGACAAAAAATATTATTTGACATTTTTAAAATTTAAAATGAGCCTAACGATCGGGCCTTAAGTTTCTTTAGCATTTTACTAAACCGTCATGCAGTTTCCTTATCGAAAAGCCACACATATGTATGTATGTCAGCTCATATTATTTCAATGCTGTTTACGAACTACGTGTTCATTCTGCATTGGAAAATTTCTCAAGTCATAAAAAGCTCTCTGATGAAGGCACAAAACTAAGTCACAGGTGACTTAGTTGGCATATTGAGTGAAGTAAGATCGACGTTAATTAGACCACATTTTAATTAGCAGCGAAATATCGAATGACGACAACCAAGACAGTGGCAGCTACTTCCACACACAAACAGACTAAATAACGGACAGTCAACGTGAGCAATGGCAACCGTACCTTTGGGACCTATTGAGTTCACCTCTTCCAAGTCTAGTTCTTCTCCTATAAACAATCTCTCCCACAAAGCTGACCAGGCTATTTATACTTCGAGCATTTTTTGAAGCCTTACTGAAATCCTTACTGGCACAACTGGGTTAAAATTATTTCAACTCGGAAATGTATTACTTTTTGGCTTCATATAAAGCTTGCCAATGTCAAACAAATACCGGAACTTTAAATTCTTGTGGATTAAAAATGCCAGCCTCGCAAAATAAAAGCATCTTTTGAGTGAACGGCTGACTGCATTCTATAAACTTATAATTTTGAAAGATACTTTTATTAAGTAAACATTTCAATATCAATCCACCAGAGTAAAGTGTTTCGATTGGCCAAAAGCGTGCTCTCAGGAACGCCCTTTTTTAAAAGTATTTTATTTCTGAAATAATTTTTGGGGTTCAATTTTATATTTTAAAGATATTTGTGCATTTATTAATAAGTTTTCTCGAAAATATGAGCTGTTTGTATTTTGCACTTTAAAATCTTTCCGGAATAACGTAATTTTCTTAATAGAAAATTAATAATATAAATAACTTGTATTGCTATATTTAATAACTGGCCTTTGCCCTAGATTAAGTACAGTATTATATTTATTAAAGTCTAATACAACTCTCACTTCGTATCCATTAAACATATTTTATCATTAATAATCTCCTACTGTTATATAATGCTCATACCTAAAATTTGAATTTCAAAGAAATCCAATACCAAACATTTCGCCGCCACCTCCTTTCACCATTAAAGCGTAATGAAAACAAAGAACCAAACATAAACGCAAAAGGAAAGGAAGAGAAAAACAAGGAGATGTTGCTCGCATAATAAAATTTCGCAGACACATAAATCTTTGAACGTAAATAAACTGATTAAAATTTATGTGAAACTGATTATTATTCCTTTAAAAAAAAGGATTCAATTTCTTAAATTCAACATATCTGCAAAGCAATAACAAGTTATAAATTTTATCTATTATGAATGTATGTTTATATAAGCGAGTAAATATGTTGAAGACACATTAACTCGGCACAACCCAAACACGTGACCGGGCATGTGTTTGATAGTCAGACCCACCGACAGACTGGCAGGGTGGCTGAATGAAATACAATGTTACAAATTTAATCAGCGTGAATGTTGTATGTAATGACGTTTATATTGAAAGGTCAAACAAATTATGTAGAGCCCAAGTAGTAAACCTTTCTCTCATGTTGTCGCTCTTAAATCTGAGTTTGTTTTGTGTTTTTCATATATTTTATGTAACTCTTTTAACTCTTTTAACTGTAACTATGTAACTCCTGCCTATTTGGTATTTTGCATATGTTCAATGTTTTCTTTTTTTTCTGCCAACTGGTTACCAATACCAATTGAACGGGTTGTTTGGTTATTTGGTGTGAATCTCGTGAATTAGAGAAAAAATAAACCAAAAAACTAATAACACAAATGAAAACCACTTGAAACTTTAGTCCTTCATTAAACGCGTGTCTACTGTTAGAAAATGCGCTTTAATGTGCGTCTATATAGATATGATCCACAGCGAAAGAGGATAGAAATAAATTCAAAAAATAATAAAGAAAAGAAGGAATTTAACGGATGTAAGGATAGACGCCTTTTCTTGTTGTTAAGTATGTAGAACGGCAAAGAATGAATTCATAAACTTCCTAAGGTTATCAGTTTTTGTTTATTCTCTAAGCAAATTTTATCGCCACTTACATTTACTTATTTAAATAGAAGACGTACGGCTGGAATAAAGTAGCAAAAAAAAATTGCAAAAGTTGGATATGCAGGCGATGGATTGACTCCTTCAGTGGTTGGACTCAATAAACCTGAAGAAGTTTAATAAGTAGGCAGATTCCTGTACTTAAGGAGTCTCTAAGCAGAAGAACAGCAAAATGGTATATATTTGAAGTACCTTGAGTTTGATAACTGTATTGACAAGATGAAAATCAAAAACGATGTGCCTGGAGGAGACTAAAACGCAGCACTTTCTGTGATTAAATGTCTACGATTAGTTTAAGTTTATATTAAAAGATTAAAATATTTTTATAAATTTGACTAGTCTGATAACTTCATATTTGCTTTTATGCCTCGTTGGCTACAAAATGGTTTAAGAATATGGCAGCTCTGCTAAAATAGCTTAAAGCATAGAATTTTTGTTGAAATATTTGTACTTAAAAGATTAAGTAAGAATTGTTTGCATACGACCATTAATACACGTTGTAACAAATACACATCTAAATGGTTGTGCATAAGCATGATGCATACATATTACAACAATAATTAGAGGTTTGTTGTATAATGTGTTTTGGCACAGCTGCAGTAAATACTTTCTTTGCTCTAAAAATATTTTCTTTTAACCATTTGTCTCACACATACAATCTCAAACATGGTCCGCCAACTAATAAAAGAATTCGTTCTTTTGCCAATCTGATGCAAAAGTAACTAATCTTCCATTATTGATTCTTTGTTATCGTTTCTGTTCACATTTGTAGCCATATGAAAGTGTCGGTTTATTTATGTGTAAATTATTGTCAGTGTTTCATATTGCAGACCAACCCTTTTCCGTTGCTAGAGTTGTGCGTAATCCTTAAAGGCAAATTTGAAATTGATATTGGTTTTTTGGGCATTTTTTCTTTAGACACCAGCGGCGAACCAATGTCGCTATTTGTTTCCGTTGATTCATTTATGCCTTCCTTTTTTCTTTGATTGTTGCAAATATAATTGTTGTTTTGCTTGTGTGGAGTAGTTTTGTATTTAAGAAAAAAAAAAAAAATACATTTAAGAAGAAACGTATGTATTTTATAGTTTTTGTGCGAAAGACATTGGGGTCTTTAGCAACATTTTTATCTGAGGTTAATATTTTTCTTTTGCAATTTGTTGTATTTTTTTCTGTCTTTTTTTCATTTTTTTCTTCTATTATTTTCTTTTCTCCATAAAGCAAAATCTTTTTGTTTTATGTTTTCCGCTTTATTTTTTTTTTGTTTGTTGTCGGCCAAATGTAAGTTTTTCTTGCGTTTTTTAAAGAAAATATTTTTTTTCTGGTTTTCTCCAATACAATACCCAAATATTGTGAATTTGGATTTTTCTGCTCCTTTGCTAGTTTGTTCCTTTGCCCTTCGTTTCGTTTATGCCCGTGATTTATTGAATTTCATAAATAGCTATGAAAGCATTACAATCATTGGTTTTGTTTTGGCTGCTGTTACAATTGTTGTTGTTACTATTGTTGCTGCTTACTTTTCTTAAGGGTCCCTTAAGCATATTTAACTTAAAGAGTCCTTTAGTTTTTTTTGTTTGTTTCTGTTTTTGGTAGCTTCAACTTAAAATCCTTGTTTGGGAGTTTGTGTCGTTGGTGTAGTGTTTTGCTGTTATTGTTGTTGTTATTGTTGTTGTTTTAGCCATCTTATACGCTCGCTAAGTGTAAAATGTCGTGTAGAAATTACTTAAAGCTCTTGTTGTGCATGTATGAATTATACGAAAGAAAAACGAATACTATTTACTCCCTAAAGAGCTTATAAATCACAAATACATTTTTCGCAACCTTAACCTCAAAGTATAAAAAAGAAACAAAAACAATAATAGCAACAATAATCTCGAAAATATAAACAAATGGCTTTTCAAAGTGGGAAAATAGTAAAAGGCCCATTAAGCAGAGCCTATAAAATACAGAAATGTCCAAAAGATTTTAAGACATTTTTATTTAAACTCAATTCTAAGAAAATTTGTTATTAGAGAACTTAAGGAAGTTTTTAATGAAACACAATTTATAAAATATATTTTATAGAAGGAAATGTTATCAAAAAAAATTTTTTTTATGATTAGAAAATTATTGAAAAATATACAAGCGCAGTTTTGTTTTAAAAGTATAAGTATTTTTACCTGTAAAAGTACAATATTTACAATATATTAATTTATTAATAAATAAATAAACAAACAAAACTTGTACCAGAGTGTAAAGTCAATGCAAACTTTGTGCTTAAGTCAACGAAAAGTTCACTTCATGAAAAGTGTTGGAGCCAGAATCGGTTTCCACCTTTAAAAACATTCATATAACGTAACAGCTTTTGGTCAGTTTCCTTTCGGGTTGGGATTTTTTATCAAGAGGAATTATTAAAAGTTTTCTACAATAAAAATCGATAACTTTTAAAAGCAGAATTTATCGACAGCCTTTCGCAAAAAAGAAAAAAAATTTTAGACAATTTTTTGCACATAAGGGATTTTTTAAACCTTTCCTAAAATAATTAGCGGAACTCATTTTTCGAAGCACATTTGCAATTAATGCAAGTATGCGCTATTTTTTTGCTACAAAACGTGAGTGTATATTTCTAAGTATGTTGGAAGTTTTTAATA
>NDXZ01015007.1:0-18050 GCA_003055125.1 Paykullia maculata
TGTATGTGCATGAGGATTTTTGACAGCTAAAAAACGCTTACCGCCCTTGCAGACAAACCTAAACAAGAGCGGCAAGCGTTGAGTTTTATTCCGCCTCGCGCTAACGCTGAAGAGACAAACCTAAACAAAAGCGTTAAAGTTGTGTCGGAAACAGTAATGTCAACTTAACTTTTAAACAAAACATCACTAAATTTAACGCTTTTGTTTAGGTACAATGTTCCTTTCAGCGTTAGCGCGATGCTGTTAGGGAAAAGTTTACTTTAACAAATTTTCTTGAATTCTCTTTTAAACTTATTTTCACGTTTAGACAGGGAAAGTTTACTTTCACAGAGTTTATTGTCTTATTAGAAGGTTTTTTCATTTTTATGCATTTTTATTTGGCAGGTTCGCAATTTATCTTTACTATAAACGATAAACAAACGGAATTTGCGAGCACAAAAAAGTTTGACTTCCCATCTTTTCTCACTCTTCTATGAACTACAGACTTTGCAAAAAAACCTCCCTTGTATGAACGGACAGTAAGGCAACTTGCAATAACTTTAAGAACGAGATTTGTCAATGTACATTTGCGGTTAGCAAAGATTTTAAGCAAACAAAGTTTTAGACGCGTATAATATTCAAAAGGCGCTTAATTTTATATAACAAAAAATTTATTTATTTTTTTTTTATTAAGTCAAATAAATAGTAGAACCTAATTTAATAAATTATATGATTTGTACATAGTAATTTGTCATATATGTATGTATATACATACATATGTATGTACATGCGTTTAAACATGTATGACAACTCTTAAGTGATAAAAGAATGTGTTCATTACTTTCAATTATAGAATAATTTTTGTAAACGTTCTAAAAAAATCTGATTAAAGTGTGGGAAAAAGATTTTGGCAAATAAATAACATGAAAAATGCATCCACATATGTACATACCTAGGAATTTGAAAAAAAAATATCTATGTATTTATAAATTTAATTATTTTGTACATGTACATACATATTTTTAATTAAATTTACTAACAGTACTTGATTTTTAATGAAAATTTAAACTTTCAACCGTTAATACAATTTTGTTTCGAACAAGAGGCTTTTTGGGATCTTTGCTACTTTAAATTAATTTTTGCTCTCCTTCTTTGATTGGTTTACTTGTAAAGGGCGCAATACAAAAAATGCATGACATCCAAACCATGTAGGACTTAAAAGCATTCATTTTATTATTTTAAGCTGTTAAAACGATGTCGGCAGCTGGTGACACAGTTTTGTTGATTTTTTGTAATGTGGTTAAAACAAAAGAAATATAAAGAATAAAAAAAATTAAAACAATAAGAAAATTAAACGTATCTGTATAAAAAAGTGGTTAACAAAATTGTATACACATTTTGTAAATTCATTAGTTTTGTTTAAGAAATAACATACAAACACTATACATATATGCACATTAGAGTGGGTCGATCTGTATGGAATTCTAAGCAACTTTGCTCTAGAAATCATAGATCTAAAACGATTTTCGATCCAGGAAGGTGTTGGGAACCAAGATAAGACTTCTGAATTTTCTTTTAATATGAAAGTCTTTACAGACTTTTCTTATTTAAAAAATGAAAAAAAAATTTTTTTTAAAAATTTTATATTACGTTTACTTAATTATTGAAACGAAAATAATTAAGTATACGTATTTTAAAATTTCTTCGAAAGAAAAATACAATATTTTATTTTATCAATGCAAGCAGAACATTTTTAAGGTCGATTGGCGAGGGATAGGATTTGATCACAGACCCATGGTTTCTTGGGAATTTTTTTTTTAAATTTTGCGTAGATTACGTTTTTGCTATAAGATTTTTGATGAAAAAAATTGACCCACCCTAATGAACATACATATGTACATACATAGATTAATAACGTAGGTCATGCAAGCCAAGAAGAATTAAAAAAGGAAATTTTGTTTAAAGTATTGTCAAAATTTTCACTAATTCCACCACAATGCCGTGTATGGTTAATGAGAGTGATGGATGCCAGCTATTTTAAACAAAATACTAATAAAAATAATTAGTATAATAATTAAAAACAAATTATAATTATAAAATTTTTTATTAAAATAAACTCAAAACTATTTATTAATTTTAATAAAAATATAATAAAATTGTGTTTGTATATAATTTTTTTTTTAATTTTAGCTCTGTGTCTAAAAGTTATTGTTAAGGATCTTTGGTACCTCAGTTGTTATATTAAATATTTTTTGCCGTGAAAAACACATTATTTCCAAGAAAATTAATAAAAATAGCGAAACAACGCTATAAATATGTATGTATGTATGTATATATGTATGTATGTATGTATGTACATATGTATGTACATATGTATGTATGTACATATGTATGTTTGTATATGTATATAAAATTGTATTGCAAAATGTTTTTGCACTTTTCTTGTTTGTGTAATAAAAATCAAAAGCCATTCAAATTTCTTTAAAATAATGTACCACCGTCTAATATGACATACACGCGCACGATATTATTGTTATGTTATTAAAAAAAAAAGGTTTAAATTTAAGGAAATAAGTTGTGGGTATTGTTGTTTTCTTATAAAAAATTAAATAAAGTTTTAAAAATGATATTCATTCCTACTTTTAATAATTCTAATAATAATTTTATTTTTTTAATTAAAACGTTGAAAACTGATCACCGAGCATAAATAAAAATGTATAAAAGAAAAGAAATAAAAACTACTACACAAATTACTTGCGCTCTCATCTATTTAAAATAAGATTGTTAAAAAATGTTAATCTACAATGATTATTAATAAAAACAAATATGCAGACAAGAATCTTGTACAACATCTTAAAATCATATGAACACTTAAGAAGAGATTGGTTGTCTATCTATTTTTAGTTATATTCCCATTCAAGTGTTACCGTTTAAAATTTTACTTATTACAGTCAGTGCACATTTTAAATAAATGGGCAATTGAAAAAAAAAATGTATAAAAATAAAATTCAAAAACAAATATATTATAGAAAATGTAATCAGATTTTCTTTATATCTTTTTACAAGTCAATAAACCTTATTTGATTATTGAGATTTTATTATAACAAAATTTAAAAAAAATAAAAAATAAAATTAAACATGAATGAAAATTGTGCTGACATTAAACAAAAAAAAAAAAATATATATATATATATTTTTTTTTAACATTTTTAATATGCATGTTCTGTGTCGCATATACTAACAGCTTTGGGAACATGTTTAACAAAAATTGTAAACATATTTAAAGCCAAGTAGGCATTTAGTTAATTTAATTTAATTTGGGCTTTAATTACAGCGTGAGAGAGTTTGGGTTATTGAACTTATTGTTTTTCCAATAAATATATGAAGTTTTATGAAAGTAAAGGTTAATGTTCCGCTATTTTTTTATAAATACATACATATATATTTGTGTATAATACAATGACCCAGCCTAAACTGTAGAACATTTTATTTGGGCTGAGCGGTAGTAGGTAATATATGAGCAGAAAATTGCGCCTTAAAAAATATATTTCATTTATAAGGCATTTCCGGAAATATGTTGAAACTGCAAATTGAACATATGTATGATAAAGTTAAACACCTTTTTAAGTGGTGTTTAATTACATATAAAATGAATTTATCGCTTTGGTAGTTCCAGGAAATATATATTAATTTTTACCCAAAACAAAATAAAATAATTGTAGCCTAAGCAAAAACAACTTTAGATATTAAATAAATTAATGGATTGTATAATAATAAAAAAATAGAAATCATGGTAAATATCACGTATTAATATAATTTTTATAATTAAATCTTTATACCTACATATTTATATATTAAAAAAAATTAAATAATTTTTAAACATTTTGTTTCTGCACCAAAAGTAATAAACGGCATACGCGTGCGATCCATAAATTCAATAAAATATATTGCGATCGAAATATCACTATATGTATGTATACATATGTATATTGTACGTGTAGCAGTGCGCTAAGGATTATTTCTTTTAAGGTGGTATTAAAATACCAACTGATTATTATTATTTCTTTGAACCTATATTTTTATATAAAAAAATAATTAATTCTTTACACACGTAAACTTGAAATTCAATCTGCAAAGAAAAGAAACGATTTCCTTGATAGCTATTTTTGAAATTTTAATTAAACGCGTCATTAAGAATTTATGCTACACATTTAATTAAAATTATGTACTCTAAAATCGTTTATAACTTGTTCCTGTTAATATTAAATTACTCATTAACACTCAAATCAATAAAACACGCATTTCAATTGATAATACATATTCAGAAAACAACTGATTGAAAATTTAAAGAAACAAATTTTCTTCAATTCTTTCATGCATACTATTATTACTTACAGATAAAGATGGGTCAACGTAAAATTTATATACTAGGGTTTTCAAAATCTACATATCGTCACCTGAAATCCTAAAGGCCGTTACAATAAAAAATTCAAAATATAATTTTTAATTGATTATGATGTAATTAACCGACAAAAAAACATACATTTGTTTAAAAATACCGATTTTATTAATAAAATCCAACAGCCACCTAACAAGTAAATAGTCTTAAGTTTATAAGTTTTCTCCTGTAAAAAGGTAAAAAGTGTACTTACGGCCTTTTGGATTTTAGGTGACGATATGTATATATGTACGTATGTGCACTTGTATTGAATCTTACTTTTCATATGTTGGCATTTTCAAAAATATATATTTTTTTTTTGTTTATTTTTTCAGTTCATAAAAAAACAACAAATAATATAATTTTTAAGACTTAAAGTCATTGTTGTAAATAATAACAACGAAATATAAGATTACAGTGCCTAAGTACTTAAATTAAAATTAAAGAAAATATTGCAAATTGAACCAATTTTATAAATAAAACTTAAGTCAAGTAACTAAGTTGTTAAACAAGACACCGGTGTTAGTTTTATATAAACATTTGTATGTACATATGTACGTACACAATACATATAACATATACAGAAGTTATATGAAGAGTAAGAAGACTCTACATATGTATGTATGTATGTTCTTTATAGAAACAATAGAAACAAATGATAATATTTATTTCAGTAAAAACAAAAAAATATTTTAAAAAAAAAGTTTTAGAGAAGGTGTGTTAAAAATCTTAAATTTTAAAAATAAATACTACTAACTTAAAAAGTTTAAATAGAAGCTTTTTTTAAATGTTAAAGGGGCAAATTTGAATTGTTTACTAGAATCAAAACTGCTAAGAAAATATTTGGCAACCACACTTAACAAAAAAACCGAGAACAAACTGTCAGATTTAAATAATTGTTTACATTGCTCTCTTGGTAGGAAATTTGTAATAACAAAAATGTATCGGTACGATTTTTTTCGTTATGATATGTGGTAAACAGAGAACAAAGATTTCAATAATGGAAATTAGAATATTGTTTCCTTTTCATTTGAGTTTTTTTTAGGTTTTCAGATCTTTCTAAATCAAAACTTAAGCCGGTTTTGTAATGTATTTTTATTTACAATAACAATTTTATTGAGGAAAATTTTATTATTCAAATATCCATGAAACAAGTAGGTACAAATTTAGCAACAAAAAAAATTGTTTTATTGTTTTGCATATTACAGAAAAGTCGTCATACGTATAAGCAATTTATTAATTTATTTATTTAAGAAAAGATAAATTGAAATGACTTGTTGTACACACTTTTTTCACGTGCAAAAGGCGTGAAATATTAATTTAATATTTATTGGTTCTTTACCTGGATTTTTTCAATGCTTTTATAGGGTCGGATCCCAAAAGAAGTACATAAAGTTATGCATAGAATATCACTTCCATGGCTTTGTTGTAGCAGACAAACTTTTATTTCTTCGTTATGCAAAGTAGGTATGTTCAGTATTTTACTGAATAGGTCTAATAAAACTCTTAAAATTGTTAAACTAACCCTTATTTGTAAAACTATAAAAGATCTTTATTTCAATGCCATTCACGTTATGTTGTCTATTTTTATTTTTTTAATTTATTACCTAAATTTTAGTTTTAAAATATTGTCGTTTGTTAATTATCTTTAGCAATGGCGGCTTAAACTAAATTCTTACAAAATGCAAAATGGGTATATCATGGAATGTTGTAGTCCTTATGTTACTTATTAAACCATAATGTTAAAGAATTCCATTTAAAATGACTTGAACGGTCGGTTGCGTCTAAAAAGAATTTCAAATGTGTAGTAAATAGCAACAAAAACTGACAAAAGAATGTCAAATAAAAATGAATACATTTATCAATACATATGTATGTATGTTCATTTATATAGAAATATTTTAAGAAATAAATAAGATACAAAATTGAACAAAAGATTTGTCATACGTAATATATATATGTACATACATACATATAGTATCGAAACAAATTGTATAAAAAAATCAACAGCAATGTCGGGGTTTACACGAGGAAACAATTGGAAGGGAAACATTTATTTTGTTTTTGTTTTGTTAGTAAATTACGGAAATACAGGAATGATACAAATTCCCCACCCATAATTTGCTTTCAAACTAAATGTTTTTCTTCCAATTGTTTCCTCGTGTAAACCCCGACAATGAGAGCAAAACACAAATGTTTGATGACTTATATGTATGTATGTATATTAGAGCCATGGAGGTAGACAAACCGGTCTGGGGGGCTAAGTCCACCCCAGAACATATACACCACCTAGAATTTTAAATCTAAATACTTATTTATATAGTAAAGAGGTTAACTGAAAGTTACTTTTTTTTAAATTATACACAATAGCAAGAATTTTTTTTATAAGTTTTCTCTTTTTTTATGATTTTTAATAAGTATGTTTCTGCAAACCATATTTATCATATAAATTTTTAAAAATAAGAATTTGACAGCTTCAGCCGGCAGAGCTATTGATTGTCGTCCCAATTGAAACTTTTGTTATTTTGTGCAAGAAAAGACTTTTACTTATTTTTTATAGAAAAAAAATAGTTTGTTTAATTAAAAAACAAAGTCACTTATGACTTAGTATAACTTAGATTAGTGTCTTATTAATATTTGGCATTAACTTGAAAAAATACCCGCCTAATTTTAAAATAGAAAAACAATAATTAAAACATTTTCATTTAATATTGTTGTTTTTCTTACATGAAAATGAAGCTTCACTAATGATAAAGCACAAAAAAACAACATATAAAATACGAAAAAGGTAAAAGCAGCTTTTTCATCTTAAAAAGTAATAATTAAAATATAGGTACTTTTAAGTTTTTTTAAACACATTAATCTAGCAAATACACATAACCATTATTATTGCTTTTAAAAAGGCCGATTAATTCAAGTTATTTTAAAAACTGCAATACTTTTAAGTAACTGTTCAGCAAGTGCCAATATTAATTAAAGATTATGTTTTTCGTCGACGTTTTAAAGAGCTCAACATTAACGGCTCTTTAGTGCTTTATGGCCTCTTTTTAAAACAACAAACATGTAAAATTAAGGAACTACCACAAAGCGTCATTTAAATTTAAACAAGTAAGATGGCTTTATTTGGCCACGTGTAGGTATGTGATAAGAAGTTTATTTACGTATGGAAAGGTAATTAAAGCCTTAGAAAACTTAATTTTTTATGATATACATTTTTGTTCATATATGTAGGGTTTTCGCCCATACCTTTGCCAATAAGTCCATTTTTATATACCCTTCACCACAGGTGGCAATGGTATATAAAGATTTGTTATTTCCTTTGTAATTTCTACAATATTTATTTGTGACCGAATAAAGTATATTTGTACATACATACATATATTCTGGAACCTTATAGATAGGGAAGTCGATTTAGTCATGTCCGTCTGTTTAAATCAACTTTTCTTCAAACTATTAAATATATCCCCGAGATTTTCTCTATTGAAAATCATCAAAAACCGCCAATAGACGACATATAAGCAAAAAAAGACGACAATTTTTTTGTAAACAAAAACTAATTATATTTGTGTGTAAGACATGCCTTTTGGGCAAAATTAACCAATTGGCCTGGAATCCGCAAAGATATTAGCAAAAAGCTTTACATATGGAACAAAATTTTTATAAAAGAAAATTTTAATTCTAAGACTTTAAATACCTTTCGGACATATAAATACAAACATTAACACGTATGTGTATACAAACATAGATAAATACATACAGACATAAATACGTCAATACACTTCTTATTACAACCTACACGTAGTGAAGGGTAAATAAGATTTGGCACAGCCGAATATAGCGCTCTTACTTGTTTTTTACAAATGACCCGAAAGACGTGTCCATGACACACAAATATATCAAACATGTCTGTAGGTTATCCCTAAGACATCAATTGCACAGGTCGTTAGATTAATAAGAAACATAATTTGTTAAATTTGTGAATCAATTTTTCTACACCAATTTTTTTCAACAATAAATTGTTTATTGATATATGCATTTATGTATGTACATATGTATATTATTTATTAAAAACAATTTCATGTAATATTCTATACAAAAACTATCTTTAAACAATTAAAAGTAATAAAACAAATAAAAAATGTGAAGACGTACCTACTTTAAATATAAAACGCTACCAGTCAGCATTTACAAGAAAAGTCGGTCGAGGGGATTGAAACAAGTGAAGCACCATTAAAGAGGTGTGTCTCATGCACATATGTATGTACATACATTCATAGACATAAAACCTTTGGTAATTAAGAATAAAGTAAAACAAAAAAAAGCAATATAAAAATGAATGTATGTATGTATTTATAAATACATATGTACATATATGTATTAATAAATGAAGGAAATAGGTATAACAAAAGAAAACATAATAAATAGTGCAAAAATTTATAGAAATGAAAGTAAAAAAAAAACACTATAAACACGCGATACCGAAATACTTGACGTATATGCATATTCATACATCTAAGTACGTACATACATGTATATATAAGTACAAGCAGTATGTTAGCCAAGCCAACTAAATATATCCAATAATCTACCTGTCTATACTGCTGAGCGCCTGACATATTCATTATATTGTACAATAATACGAGTACAACAACAAAGCAATTTTTTAATGTTTAATTTAATTAGGCAGCAAAAATGGTCATAATAAAACGAGTAGTTTGGATCATTCTTTTACAAATTAGGTATACCTACCTAAGCTACATATTGTACCTTTCAACAACTTGTCTATCGTCAATTTAAAGTAACAAGAAAAATTTAAAACAAAAAAAAAATGATTTCGTAAGTTGTCATACAACTTTACGTGCCAAAAACCAAAGAAAAAAAACTAAATACTTTTTAAAATTGATTTTAGCCAGACCCGTTAGTCAGTCAGTCGAGCCCCACAGACAAGCCCCTCTAATTTTGCTAAATAAAATTGAAAAAAATTAAATAGAAAAAATAAAGACAACAAGAAAACTTAAAACTCAAATAAAATTCATTTCTTAAATGTTGTCGACGCGTTGTTGTGCTTTTCTGGTCAAGTAACCGTCATGAAGTGAGACAACAATTCAATGGAAAATTTTCAATTTATAAGTAGATTCCCATATGCAAAAAGCACGTTTTGCACGTATTTGTATTTAGTTTTTCAAAGACCCAGAAAAAAATCTGTTGAATTATTTTAAAGGTATTTAAATCAAATATTTAGATACAAATAAAACGAGAAAATTAGTTTACCACTTTACTTTGTTAGTGCCAATGGCTATACAAATAATTATGTACTTAGCAAGTAAGAGCGCTATATTCGGTTGTATTGAATTTTCTATATCCACTACAAATATTTTATAGCATTATATGAAAAATAAAATAAAATCTTTTATTTAGGAGTACGATATAACGATTTATATAGGAGGTAGGAGTAATAATGGGCGTGTGACAGTTATTTTAAGCCTAATCATTTAAATATAAAACAGACACATATGTACATACATATATACCTACATCAAAAAATTCTTGACAATACCTACGTGACGGAAAAAAATATTTTTTTTAAACCAAAAAACGTCATTATAGTAATTTTCTATAGATTTATGTTTAACTTGTACATTTTTAGAAACATTTAATTTTTTTAAGGAGTTAAAATTTTTTTTTTATGAATTGTGTTTAAAAATATTTTATAAATTCCCAAATTATCCTACAAAATTTGCAATTGAAAAAAAAAATTATTTATAAAAATTTTCTATTAAAATGTACATACATATGTATGTATGTATGTATTAAAAAAATATGTTTCTGCATATTTGTTAAACATAAATCACACAATAGGTACATTTTTATTTATTTTGAATTGTTTATTCATTTTTTTTATCTTTAGCAAATAAAAAAGGGTAGGTACCTATAATCTTTAAAAAGTTTATTACTCTTTGTTTTAAGTCTTGCAAAACTCACCTTCCTAATATCTCCTTGGGCTCATATTTGGCATAAAAGCCTTTAGCGGCGTCCTTATCGGGCAATAAATCATCTTCTTCATCTTTAGCCATTTTTTCTGGTGATATTTTGATTTTGACGGGCAAAATTTACACTATACCAAAGAAAACTGGAGCCCCAAATAAAATATGAACAGTTTGTCAATCACTGTATGTTCGTCAAAAGAAACATAAGAAATAAAGCAACAAACGCTACAAAGACAACAAATAAAACAGCAGAAATTTAACAGAGCTTTTATGTATGGCGATGACGTCGATGATTTCTTTAATCTTTGTTGTTATTGTTATTGATGTTGTTGTTTTCAATAAAAGGGGAGCATAACCTAACCAAAATCACCAAACAAGTTTTTATGAAGAGGATGAAAATTGTTTTGTCTGTTTATGTTGCTTGTTATTTTGACTATTTTTTTGTATGTTTGGAATTTTGTTTATGCGTGGGTATGCACGAGTGTAATCAAAAATTTGATGACATAAAAAAGTCGCGTGTGGATTTGCACGTTCGTCGTTTCTTTTTGGTATGATTTTTTATGTTTCGCTTGAATTTTCTTTATTATTGTATTATATTTTAGCTACAAATGAAAATGTCTGCAAGTAATAAAAGATTTTTTTAATTAATTAAATAGGTATGTATTTGTATTTTTTTTCTGCATGTAAATAATGTTACACAACAAATTTTTACATATTTTTTTCGAGATCATTTATTTTTAGCATATTTCTACATTTCACTTTTTATACACTTGATTTAATGTTATTATTATTTGCTTTATTTATGTTAATATAATTTTTAAATTTGCTGCCAACTGCGATTTTATGAAGTAGATACTTTTAATTTAACTTTATTTTACTGTTAAATATTTTTAAGCAAATGTGCCACTTTTTTGTTGGTTGTCTTTTTCCCCGTTTTTACTTTTTTTGTTCTTTGTTTTGTTTGTATGGCTCTTTGTTCAATGTCAAAAAAGGTTACAAATTCATTTCACGAGCCTCTTCTGAATATAAGACTTTTGTGTTTAAAATTTGCACTATTTTATTAATGAACCTTTACAAATTTTATTATATATATGTATACGCATATATCTTTAATGTTTCTTTTTTTTACAAATTTTCTTTACCGATCAGCTGCACTTTTCAAAGTTGTTTAGCATCAAACGAAACAAGATTCACAAATGACCAAATTTTTATTTATTTGTTGATTTTCTTTTTTTTTTGTAAAAGAAGAATGTCAAAATTCTGCTTTTTCCTCTCTTTTTGCTCTCACTTTTATAGCATTGATTTTGTACAGAGGTGTATTTTAATAATGTTATATATGGCAATGCTGGTATTAAACAATTATTCAAATTTAGCTATAAGGCCCGTTAGAAAAATAATTTTCAAATTGCGCGTTGATTTTAAAAATCGTAGATAAAAAATATTATAAGTTTTAAATTCGTTAAAAAATTTATACTTAAAAAAATATTAAATAAAAACAATGGCAACAAAGTTTACATACATACATACCACAAACGATGTTACCCTTTTGAGAGTGAATGCCGGTAGTTACATCAAAAGTGCTTTCTAATTAAAAACACCATTTATTTATAAAATGCAAAACACCACGATATAGTAAAATTAACACCTAAAAATTCAATTTCTGCTTTTTTTAAGGCAAATGGTTATTTTAGTAAATTATTTACATTGTATGTACGGTGGTGGCTTGGGGTCTTTTTTGGTAACTGCACCTGCAACATAACACTTTATTGATTGCATAATGGACCACAGGGTTTATTTGCACATTTTAAAATTGAATTTGCCATTATAAAAAAATAAACTGAAATAAAAAATGCCATGATTCGAAATGTATCTAGCATCTTGCCACTAGTACCGTTTTTAAAAACTATTATTAGAAATGTTGAAATTTCGCTTTTAATATGTTTTAATAATATTTGTTTATTTATCTTTAAGTGTAGATGTCAGGATAATTAAATATTTTTATTTTGTTAAAAATTTTACACACTTAAAATGTTTTTTAAAAAAACAGAATATCCTTTAAACCAAATTAAAAAGAAAATAAATACCTTTTTGTTGTTTGTATAAAAAAGCGCATATATTTAATATATATTTTTGTTGTATTTTTTTAAGTAACTAATAATTTTTTTGTAATTTTCGTTTTTTATATTAAGATGTTTTTTAATCTGTATTAATTAAAAAATTAATTAATTTTAAAAATTTATAGTAAATAGCATTAAAAAAAGAAAATATAGTTACTATATATTTTATTAATGTATGTGTAGATATATGTATGAATATGCTTTAAATTATAAGAGAAAACATAACCTAAAAAAAAATACAAAATTGTATAATTAATTTTGAGTTTTTTTTTGAACATTTTAAAAACAGAATGAATACATAATACTTAAGGATAGACAAAAGTTATTTGAGAGATTATTTATTAATATTTAAATTGTTTTTGATTGTTTAATAAACAATGAGCATATGTTTTGATATTTAGGAATTAGGTGTTGTTGTTTTAGGACGTTATTGGAATTATTAATTTAAGTTTTTTGTAAATACCAACAAGTGTTTTAACAAAATTGAGTTTGTTAGGTTTTGAAATGTTTGAGTTTAAAGTTTTGTAATATGTAGCGAGTTGTTGTTGTAGGAGATGAAAATTTTAAACAATTTGATAATTAATTAATTTTGTTCTAAAAGTAATATTTAATTTGTTTTTTTTTCCTTTTTTTTGTTACATTAAAAAAATATATATTTAAAATTTGTTTTATTAAGGGTTTTTTTTTGCTTTTTGCAGGCCAAAATCATAAATATAATTAAATTTCTATGTACTTAGTTATACATAAAAATGGAGTTAACATGAAAATTCGACTTTTAAGTGAAAATATGATTAAAACAAAAAGTCGGCACCATTTTTTCGCGATTCGTTATTACACTTCTTAGAACTAACAAAAAAAGGTGCTTAAATATATATAGTGTGAGGAGATATTCTAATCTATTGTTGCGCTTGCATTTTAGCCTGCATTTGGGCCAACATTTCTTGCATACGCCTAAGTTCGGCCTCTTTTTCTTGTAATATACGATCTTTTTCACCCAGCACACTATTCACCACATGTTGTGTGGGTACAAGAGAATCACGTTCGGGTTTAATACCGTTCTCCTTGCTCTTAATGCCCTTGGCCAAACGATCAGAACGATAGTTTTCATAGTGCACCTCTTGGGTTACTTCCTGAAGATCCTGCATATGGGTGCTAGAAGAAAAAAGTTAATAATTTATTACATACTTTTATTTTCCTTTTTTTTAACTCACATTAACATAGTTCTCAATTTAATAAAATCACAATGTTCAGGATTTTCTACTTCTACCACACCCCAGGGATAGAGGCGGCCTCTGACCTTTTTGCCTTTGACTTCTAGCAAAGTATTGGCACCACATACGGCAAAGGGCACAGCGGCTTTCAGCAGTTTAACCTGTTCTTTGTAGTCTTCGTCTTCGTCGGAATCACAATCAGGCAGTGGATAGATTTTAATGCCATTATCTTCGATTTCTTGCATAATGCGACATTTTAAACGCAATATTTCCTTTTTTGTCAGACAATCGGCTTTGGCAATAACAGGCACTATATTTACCTTGGAGTGTAATTTTTTCATAAACTCAACATCCAAAGGTTTTAAACTAAAAAATAATATATAAAAAATTTTAGATTTTCAATACATATTAAAAATAAAGAGATAAGAAATAATTTCCTTAATTTCAATTTTAAATAATAAAAGTTAAAGTTAAAAAAAAAACTTACCCATGACCAAATGGTGATATAAAATAAAAACAACAATGTATACGATTGTCTACGATATTGCGACGATTTAGGCCACTTTCATCGCGCAAAAAACGTTCATACTGCTCATCAATATACTCCAATATGGCACTAAAACTATCACCATTGTCGATGGCATCACCAAAGCCCGGTGTATCGACGACCGTTAAACGCAGTTTAACACCACGTTCTTCAATCTCCACCGTAGAGGCCTCCAATTTAACGGTTTGTTTTTGTTTCTCTATGGCATCGGGTATAACACGTTCCGGATATAAGTCTGTTAGAAATAAACTATTCACGAGGGTCGATTTGCCCAAACCTGATTCGCCTACAACCATTAGAGTGAATTCAAAGCCCTTTTTAACCGATTTACGATGCACCTGATTGGGTAGATTGGCAAAACCCACATAGCCGGGAGTTTCAATACTGGAAAACTGTAATTAAAACAAGATAGATTTTATATATAATACCCAATAAAAAAAAAAAACAATTGTATCAGGTGTTAAATATAAAGGTGATAATAACGACAGCGACAACCCCTTTTTTAAATCTATCTGTATTTTTATTTCAAAAGAAACGTGATGCCACTTCAAATGTTTATATTAAATACATAATACAAACATGTGGTTAGGGCTTACGTTTGTGGCCAACACCGCAGGTACTAACACTAACACTACACCATCACAAATACACTAACACACTCTATAGAAAATCAACCTCTATAAGCCTGTAACTGTAGTCTGAAAACGAGATGTTTGCAATAAAAAGAAAATAAAAATTGAAAAAGAACAACACAAACAGACAAATTAATGCAATTTTTTTCTCCAGTTTTCTAAAAGAAACGTGCTTTATGTGTTTAACATAAAAAAAGAAAACAGCATAATGAAGAGTATAACTAATGAATATCCAGCAACAGTAAAAACAAGAAATAAAGCTCTAGCAAAAATCGACACTTCTCGCTGTAAGTCTAAGGTCATATACGACGATTATAGTTGCCAATTCTTGAGTTTATATGTAGATGTTTTTGACAGTTTGCGGTGAGGAGAATAAGAAGGGAAAAATAGTCGTCGGTACTTGGCTATTTCAAGCGATTCTCTCATTCGTTTTTTTTTTCGGTGTTTCGCTTTTTGGTGTGTAAATGCATAATTTAATACATAAATAAGAGCTATACAAAACAAAAAAATTGCCGAAGAAATTGTCGTGTGTGGACATAAAAGCAAGTTCAAAAGAAAATATTGAAAAAGTTGGGCAACTAAAATCGTCGTGTGTAACCTTAGACTAATGAAATCGACTTATTAAATTGAAAGCATATTTTAGAATTCAAAATTTATCATTTTAAAATGATTGGCAACATTTTTTCCATATATATATATGTAACTTGGCATTACAGTTTCAAATAACTGCAAGAAAATTATAATAAAAACGTTAAATTTATTTGTGTTAGTTGACAGCTGCAAATATTAAATTATGAACATATTTATTAAATTAAAAAAATAACAACATTGATGTTCTCTTAAATAACCAATTTTATTTATATTTTTTGTTTGAACTGTTTTCTCTTGCTGTTTTTAATTTAATATTAAAGATAGTGAAATTTGTGTAACTACGCTTCATCATATCAGTTGGCATTAATTTTATAAATTGCGATAAGTAGGTCATTGGGTTTCTAGATATTTATATATGTACGTATGTACTAGTTGAGCCTTAATTAAATTTTTGTTTGCATATACATATGTATGTATGTATGTATGTTAAAATAAAGTTATTTTGTATGTGTAAATAAGTTTTGTTTTTTAAATATGAATTAAAACAAGTAAGAGCGCTATATTCGGCTGTGCCAAATCTTATATATCCTTTACTACGTGTATGTGTGTTTTTATGCATGTATGTATGTATGTATGCATGTATGTATGTATTTAGATGTCCGATAGGTATTTAGTCTTAGAAATGTTTATGATATAAATTTTTGTCCAGATGGGTTTTTTGTCCATATCTTTGCGGACTCTGGGCAAATAATATCAATACTGGGTTCGTTAGACATCAGGCGGCTGAGAAAAGTTGATGTATACTTAATTTCTGCTAAATCGACTTTCCTATCTATGAGGATCCAGAATATATACACTTTATGGGGTCGCAAATAAATATTGTAGAAATTACTAACAGGATGTCAATCTTATATACATATCTGTATATACATATGTATATGTGTGTATTTACTAGGGAAAGACAAATGCAAAAAAATTATCGATATTTTTTTCAATATCGTTGTCGGTCGATATATGTATATCGATTTGATATATCGACATATTGTTAAAAAGTAATTTTTCATTGATGTTTCACGGTTAACATAGAAACAATTAATACAGAAAACTATATTTGAGGTTAAACTAAGTTAGGCGCTATAAAAATGAAATTGTAACAGAAATTATTAGATACTAATATAAGGAGCACCCTCTGATGTGATATGTGTTTACCTGTCAAACGGCTTCTACTATCGGGAACTGTCAGGTTAACCGCTGAAGCAAATCTTTTCGAAGACACCAAGGAAGCCTGACAAGTTAAATATGTAGCGGTGACTTTAGAAAGAACCGGCGTGAAATACTGGACACACACAACTTGACATGGTTCATGCTTTGAAAGAAATATGTTAAAAACAAAACAGTGTTTTCGAAACATTATCCACAAGTTATGCAAAATATAACTTTTAATGCTGAATAAACCCCAACTATGAAACTGAATATAAAAATTTTCAAATACTTAAATGAGATAAAATTAAACGCGCCGTAACTGTCAAAATAAGCATTATAACAGTCTATTTGATAAAGACTGTGACAAGATTTTTTCAAATTAATAACATTAAATACAAAACCTAGAGTTAAAAAATATCAAAATAAAATTGCAAGAAAAACCAGTGGTGAAGGGTGTAAAAATGCATTAATTTATTATATCGGTTGATGACTCGTTTGCCGCATTGTACAAAAAAAAAATTAGAGAATAGCGATAAAAAATGTTTGATTTAATCATTAAACAAACTCTAAAATAAACTGCTTTAAGCAAAAACGTTGTTAATAACATTTGTTTTGCCAAAAATATTAAAAGTTAAAAGATTAAAAAAAAGTAATTGAAAATTAAAAAAAAAAATCCTCTTTAAGGGCAAAGCCATTAATTAAGGTAATTTGAATGTTATATTCAACATTCACACACGAGAACAAGATTTAGTCAAACAAAATTAGGCTTATTGGTAAGAGAGGCGAAAAAGAAGCAAAAAATACATTTTTCTTCGCCTCTCTTGCCAATAAGTTAATTTTGTTCGACTAAATCTTGTTCTCGTGTGTGAATGCCTATTTATTATAATTATTGTAACAGTTTTATTCAATAAAAAAGAATTAACACATTTTTTTTGCATTCATTTTCAACAACTGAAATTTCCACCATTTGTCCTTATTTAATTTTCCATTTACTGTTTCCATTTCACCTATGCACATATGTACTTATGTATGTATGTAAATATGTATTTGCAAAGTTACATTTTAATGTTTATTATTTGTATTTGTATATTTTATATGTGAATGAGTTTGTGCATTTTGCAGCTGGGGCTGGGACTGGGACTGGGGTTGGGTAGGGAATGAAACCTGACGGTTTTACACTAAACAACTTTGTTGTGGCTGTGTTGGCAATTAAAATTAATTCAATTTTGTTTTATTTATTTTTTTTTTTTACATACAAAAGTCTTCGTTAATTTTGTTTTATGCACTTGCAGTTAAAAGAAAACGGACTGGCCTAAGGTTTTTTTTTTTTTTTTTTTTTTTTTTT
>NDXZ01015012.1:0-11820 GCA_003055125.1 Paykullia maculata
AGCAGAAATTCGGAATTAACAGAACCATTTAACAAATTTACCATAAAAGTAACATTTTGCATTATTCATGACTCAAGAGTATGTAACTCCCAAAGATTTATTCCTACTTGAATTATCCTACATAATAAGTTTATTCTTAATTTCCCGTTTTGCTTCATGAAAGAAAGATATTTTTTTTAATTGTTTACCTAGAAAAGGTTTTTATTGCATGGAATATATGATTTATAGAGTATATTTAATTTAGTGCTTAGGTATTTTTGTAATAACATGAATTCCTGAAAACAAAAATAAATTTTAATTTATGCCGAAAAACCTCCTAAGTCCATCACAATATAGTATTCAGATTTACCAAAACCTGCTAAATTACAAAATCGTTCATTAAACACAAAATAATTGATAATCTTTATGGCTATAGAAAATTAGAAAATAAGCCAACTATATATTTGGTTAGCTTCTTAAGCAATATAGGATGTTGTTTGTCTATGCTGTAAAATTAGCTTGAAGTGCGTCAGCAGGTTTACACTCTAAGGCAACGGTATGTACTTACACATAGTGATGGGTATATATGATTTTGAACAGCCGAATATAGCGCTCCTACTTGTTTTTTAAGGTTTTTATGCTGGAATCATTATTTTCAATATTAAACGTTTTTTGTCTATTTATATTTTATTTTAAACTTTTTCAAAAAAAATTACATTTTTAACAAAAAACCACATATTTTTCTTACTTAATCGTTTTCGGGTTAAATATAGCCATTAAATGTGTTTTTAAAGTTTTACTTTTTTTATTATATTTTTATTCACTCTGCCCTTAAGCGTATATACGTTAAGAACTTTCTTCGTCAAAAGGACGAAATTCATTTATGATCTATACCAGATTACGCGTAATGAAAAAAATTAAATATAAAACCATTTAAAGTATCTCCCTTTTTGTATTTTATACCTTTCACCTTGAGTAAAAAAGGTTTGTTATTCCGTCTGTTAATTAATTTAATATACATATGATGCAGAAAATCTTCACATATTTATTTAGATCATAGCGTTAATAATTTTTTTTAATTTTTATATTTTTTTTGCTAAATTTTTTAAGGATTAAAAATACCCAAAAGTTTGTACTTATTTTACAAAGTTTTTTGCTGACTCAACATTTCAATTGACAAATTACTTTAAATTTATTCAAAACTAACTGGTTTCATGTGAACATGATCGCACAAATTTCGCTACACCCTTTAAATTTATTTTACTTAAGTGTGTTGAAACAAAATTTAAAGTCAAATATTAAGGTAGTTTTATAATTAAGAAATAGTTTTCCTTATAAAAGTTTACCAACGTTTTTTAAAGGACAACCAAAAAAATGTACTAAAAAGCAAAATATTTAAATGATTAATAATAGTATTCTTGGATTTATATGGATTTGGTATTTATATTTAGTATTTAAATATATGTTTAAATAAATCACTCAAAATCCCATACAAATAAGTACCACCCTTTTTAACACACATTTCAAATTTCACACATATGTATGTATGTATGTGTGTATGACTAAACATTTTTAAATAATTATTTATATTTATTTAATGGCCTTTAAAAAGTCATGCACTTTTGTCACACCACAATGAGATGACAACTTATTGTTAAATCAAATTAAATTGTTTTATTTAAACAATAAAACTATAAGATAAAATGAATTTGATTTTTAAGAAGAAGAAGAATTCATTCAACTACTTTGTTTATCGAAAAAGAGTTTAGAAAAATACTTTCCTAAAGATACTTTTCCATATACAATATCTAAGACTTCAAATGAATTGATACAGCTTTAAAATTTATAAATTTAAAATAATATTTTGTTACAAAACAAATTGAGTTGAACAATTAAATTAAATTGATTTCAATAAAAACATACAAATCATTTAGATGCAACAAACTAATAAAGAATGGAAATTTGAAGTGAAATGAGCGAACAAATAAATAAATAAAATAAATGGACAAATAAAAGAAGACCAGTGCAAGTAAAATGATGATTATAATAAAATGAGTCAGTTAGAGTCATGAAAACTAATCTTTGTATTGTTAGTGGAAAGTCGTAGCAACCCAGCAAACAATGTGGGAAAACTTTTAATCATATAAGATACATATAAAATAGACTTTGTTTGACATCTAACATATTGTTGGGTAAAGCTTTACAGAACTAACTATCGACTTGTATCTTATAGAATACTCTACATATGTATATGTATGTGTAGTGCAAGTAATACATTTGTTTTGCAGTTTAAAGATTGTTTGTGTAAGTCTGGACAAAAGTTTTTGTATTCTTATGTTTTCAGTTTAAAAATGCAAATAAATCATTGAAGTGTTTTCAGTTGCACCATTAAAATTCTGTTCTTAAGTCAACCATATCTTCTTTGTTTTTTTTTTTGTTGAAACTTGTTAACAATAAAATTTATATTTTATATTAAGAAGTAAGATTAAATATCTTAATATGAAAGCAATTGTATTATTATTTGTGGCAAAAACAATAATTGATCTGGAAGAGTTCAGGAATTTTTAAGGAGTAAGTTAGTAGGGGTGTTACAATAAATATGATTGTAAGATTAAAAGGATAACAATAGGTCAAAAAAATTGTTAAAATGCAGTTAAAAAAAATTATTAATTTCAAGGATCAAAAATTTGTATAAAATATCTCATTTTTGAAATTTTTTTAATGTGGTAATATTGTCCTTAATACCCCGATTGAAAAACAAATGTTTTCAATTGGGCAAAATCAAAAAAAATTTATATTCAAAGTGGTATGACATTAGAAATAAGTAAATCAAGATATGATATGAGCTATACTTCTATTAAGAGAACGAAGACCCATCAAGAAATGGAAGCAACAACAAATACGTTCTAAGGGATATATTTTAACTTTAATTTTAAGTAAAACGACAATAGTCTTCATGTTGACCTTTGAACTTTTAAAAAAGTTTTCATTTTCTTTTTTTCCTTCAGAAAAGGTTAAAAGTCATAAAAAGTTTTTATATTAAAAAAATAATAACTTATAAAAAAATTAAATTACTTAATTTTATTAGAAAATGTTTCTTAATAATATTTTTTAGTTTAAATAAAAACCAAAGTAATCTATCCATATAATCTATTGTAATATTAGACATATGTTTAGGCAATTAACTTTTGACACGATATTACCTTGAACTATTACAATTTTATTCTTTTTATAACACCAATACACCTACAAATTTCTCATTTTCTTCCTTTCCTCTTTCCTTTTCGATGAAAATTATATTAAATCCTTAACAAAACTTACACCTAAGCATATCCACGTATGTACGAGTAATTTACAAAAAGATTGTATGAGCTGGATTGATTACTGTGATATGATTATTACAAAAAAAGGACAACAATACAATAAACCATACATTGAAATATGTAATAAAAAAAAACCTAATAATCTTAATAAAACTGTCGTCTGTGAAGGCTTTAAATATGACTAAAGCACACACATTTATACAGTATTTAAAGACAATTAAAAAAAATAGAACATAACGTTGCTTTTAACTTAATAACGGTATTATAATAATTTTTGTTTCTTTTGTGTTGTTTATTATTAAAGCATTTGACCAATACAGTAATAGTATGATTTTTTTTCTTGAAATCCTTATATGTGCAGTAAATATAAGGTATCATGTCAGAAACATTTATTATATTTATGTATCGTCAGTCTATTCCTCATGCGATAAGTATAACATCGTGACCAGTGTTACCCAACTACAAGATTTAAGGTCTGTCGAAAAGAAGTTTTAAAGTTTGTCGCGTAATATGACTAAAAAAACTTTTCAAATATTTTCGTTTTTAAAAAAAAAATCCAAATTGATAAACAAAATTTGTTTGAAAAAATTTTCCGTTTATAAAAACTTCTATTTATTTTTAAATAATTTTTGTTAACTTATTTTTAAAAAGACAATTTTTTTCAACTTAACTTTACTTTAAAAAAAAAATTTTTAATAAATACATTTAATTTATTGTCTCTTTATTTTTTTCCACCACTACTAATAGTATTCTATCATTCTATGTTCAACACCAAAACCAAAATATATCACCCACCGGCTGCAATAATGGCACCATTTAAAATTGATGTTTGTTAAAAGCATTTTGCATCAAGAGTGTTTATTTTCTTAGTTATTAATTTTAATAAAATAAGAAAATATATTTTTAGCAAAAAAATAGCTCAATCGAAACTTAGCAGCCCCCAAAAAATGTGTACTAAGAACAACCAGTTTTTTTGCGCCCGTTAAAAAACATTTATAAAATAGCCAAATATAAAATAGCGCTAAGCGTTGTCTATCTCTCAAAAATCATCATGGCCTTACAAATTGTATGAAGCAAACGCGGCATCCACGCTTTGCCATTGGAAAGTCAGAATTTTACTGTGCTTTAGAAAGTGAAGTTGGCTGCGAATGACTTTTGTTATTGTGTAAAAGTAATGCCATTTTAGCTGCTTTAACGTCAAGTCTAGCGGTTTACTGTTTATTGCATATCTTAAGCTTACATTACTGTTCATGGCACAACTTTAACGCTCTAATTAGGGTAGGTCACTTCAGCATCAACAATAGACGCCAGTCAACGCATCGCTTAGCGCTGTTAAATATGTTGGTCAGTAAATGCTGGCTTAAAAATAAAATCAATTAAAAATATGAATTTAAAAAACTTTTATACTTTTTCCCATACTTATTTAAAACTTAAAACATCGAAATAAGAGGAATCAGATTTTTAGAATAATATTTTCAGAAAAAAAACTTTAAAGTTTAGACCAGTGAACGGTTTGAATGCTTTATTTTGTGCTTATGAATTCATTCTCAAAAAATATGCCTTTTGTTTACATATACATGAATTCAGTAACGCAATGTATAACACTATACAAAAAAACAGAGTGTAACGAATTAACATATATGCATTGCTTGCCTTTTTTAAAAGTAAACTTACATTTCCAAAGGCAACGAATACTTAACGAATGATATGAAATGTTTTAATGCTTGTTGCATACATTTATGTATACGTATGTATGTTATAAATTTGTATGTAACTTCTAAACTACTTATCAGATCGATTTCGATCGAAACTTGTAGCATCGATAGAGGAAGAGCTATACTTCCAATACTGTATTCAAAAATATAAAATTTGACCAGCAACGAATGCTGAGCGAATGGTGTGAATGTTTTTAGTTGTTTTCATATGACAACATGTTATTTTATTGTTTGATATGTAAAGGCAATACAAAAATTAATTGTACAAAAGGCAATCAACAAAAAAAATGAATATATACATAGCACTTCATATTTATATTGTTGTCGATTAAAGGCAATGCAGAAGCAATGAATTTGTGAATAGACAACAAATGTGAATAGTTTCAATCAGTTCTCTGGCTTAGACAGAGCTACAATATGCATAAGTTGACTACCTCTGTCTTAATTTTTTTTTTTTATTAAACATGAATTTTTAACTGAAACTGATAGACACATTACAACAGAAAATTTTTGTCGCCTTTAAAAGATAATGGCAAACCAAATTTTGCCAAATTTTTTAATAAATGTTTTTATTATTACGAACTTATTTGTTTTAAGACAATTAATTTTAGTTTTATTCTGGCTCAAGTTCATTTTTAAATTTTCAAAGAAATTTAATTTTTTATTTGTGATAATTAATGAATAATAATTTGAAAAGTAAATTTTGCCCACAACAAGCCGAGTGGAATGCATTTTCGAAACCAGCTACGGTTTTCATCATCAGCACTCTTTGATCAAATTATTATTCATTAATTATCACAAATAAAAAATTAAATTTCTTTGAAAATTTAAAAATGAACTTGAGCCCGAATAAAACTAAAATTAATTTTTTTTAATATTATTATAAGTTCATAAAAAGCTTATTACTAAGAGATATCAACCTTTGACCATCGATATTTTTCAATAAGACATCAATTATCACACTTTTAGAAAATGTTTAAATATCATAAAATATGCAATATATGAAACTTTAATTAAAAATATATAAAAACCTACATTGTACTTATAGTAGTTTATATAAAATTTCTATTAAATTATATATTTTTTTAAAAAATGTTCTATAGATTATTCACTTATAAAAGCCTTAGAAATTTTTCAAGAAAAGTTCAGGAATCACTGCTCCGTCTAATGTCATTCCTGTGCAGGCAATCAAATAAACGTACATATTCTCCCTAATTGTCCATTAGAACTTTATCTTTTAGCACAGATCTTTTGGTGTAGTTGCAATTTTAAAGCAACAACAACAACAAATATAAAAAGTATTACAAAAAAGAATATTCCAGTCGAATATGCATACAATGATAATTTTCATTAAAAAAAACCTAGTGTTGGTCATCAAGGACTTTTTGTCTGTGGGGTTTTTCCTTCATCACTTTAATACAAAATTGTATTTATTTTCATTTTTTAAAATAATTTTTATGACATATTTTTAAGTTAAAAGAATATTGCATGCCTTAATAGTTTGTTTCGTTAGATTAATGCCTTGTAATTTTTTACAGGAAAATGATTTAGTGATGTGTCTGTGTGTGTTTGTATGTGTCATATTAAAATGCATTAGACAGTAGTGTCGTAGATTGCACGAAAACATTAATGAATTTCTTTTAATCATGTCATGTAAATTATAGGTTCCGATGGCAGTAAATTTTTTTACGGAAATTGTTAAATATTTGTTAAAAAAGTATTCTTTGTCGCTAAAATAATATAATGTTAAACGAAAAAAATTTTAAAGTTTTGTTGATATTAAAAAATTATTCTGAATGCTATAAACTAAACAATATTTGCAAATTTATATTTGTTATAATAAACTTTAATGCAATTAACTTTTATGTATATAACCAGCCGCCATTTGGCTATATTCTATTAATCTAATTGGCAGTGACATCTGTACTTTTGTTACAATCAATTCTATCGTTAATAATAAAATTCTTAATTCAACACAGAATTCCATTAACTCTTTTTTCCCCCGCTTTGAAACATTTAAATGTTAGAGAATACAGAAACTCCTTATAAAACAAATAAAACGCGACCATATCAATCAATAATATTATTATCATTATTCAAATAATATTAAAAAAATCACAAGAGATAAGATATCATAATTAAATGCAGTAGAAAAAAACCCCTTAAACTTTAGTTAAATACAGCAAAATAAAAATTACAAAAAAAAAACTAAAAAGGAATATAATTAAAAAGGGGTTGTTGCAGTGAAATCTTATTAAAACACAATACAATGGAACTTTTTTTATCAGGAGAAAAACAAATATTAAAAATATTTACATTTAGGACTTTGTATCTAAGATAAATAAACCAACAGGTATTAGGGAATGAAGTGGAAATGAGAAATAAAAAAAAGAAATCAACTAAAACGCAACTGTACTTTTTTCTATAGCTTTTATAAGTTTCCATAACATGTATTAATATAAAATCTTTTTAATATAGATACAAATATATTTTTTTTTTTCAATAAGTCTATATGGAAGAATGAATTCTACTTACTTTTGATTAGATAGTAACACTACACTGCATATACGTAAATGGACTAGATATCAATGTTATATGTGTAGGTGGTGTACTTACAGTAATTATTGGCATAAAAAATACCTAAAATTGGTTAAAGTGAAGACTAATATCTGCTGCACATTATGAACATATAAATACTCACATATACTTATATATGTTTTATATATGAATGTTCATATGTATAATTAACACCCTATAGAATAGTTTTTCTTTTAAAAGTGTATATTTTTTACAGCTACAATAAAAATAATGCAAATATAGTTCCCTCATATACAGTGTATAGCAAGAGTGCAAAAGCTTTAAAACAATTTTTTAAGCAAATTGATACTAAATTAACAATTTTTTGAAGGCTACAAAATTTCTTAGTAAATAACAGCTTAAAATAATTCTTTTTTAATAAAACCTTTGAAAAAAAATCCCATATTTGTATAATTTTTAATTTTGATGATAATAATAACTATGTACTCAATATGATTGCATTTTGAAAAGGGTTTTCTGTTCAAACTATTTATGTACAAAGTCTGATAGTGTGAAATACAAGGAAAAGAAAATTAATGTATAAATTATTAATAATAGGAAAATATCAGCTGATGTTATAACGTGACATATGTAAAGAAGAAGGAATACTATATTCCAACCTTTCTTAACTACACTACCCTAAGCAGAAGACAAATTTTCAATTAAAGAACGTTTTTACACATTTTACTTTATAGGTCGAAAACCTCTGTTGTTAGATCCTTTTCTTGCTTTTATTCACAAAATTAATTATTTTTATAAAATTTATAAATAAATCGATTTTGTTTTATAAATTCTTTTCAACAATGCTAATGTTGTTCTTTTTCAATATGAGTCTGTGCCTAAGTTTTCAAGTATTTTGTTTTAATATCTTTTAGCTACGTCTAGTTGTTTGGATGTAAACTATTTTCCACAAACAGACTAATGTAGTAAAATCGACTTGTAATGCTAAAAGGACCAATACACAGTATCTCACAGCTTATTTCAGCCAGCCGCTTTCAAGAAGGTAAAGCCCATATAATTGCGATAAGATGTTGAAAAAATTTAATTTTGGATTTATAAAAAATCTTCCAAAATAATAAAAAGACGTTTTGTTCAGTCTCAAATTTACATTTTAGCAAACTAAAAACCAATAACATAGGTACACAAGAAGCTACAGCTTCTTTCAACCAGTTATGATGATAAATAAGCATTTAAAAAATGCTTTGTGCTCAATAACAGCTTTCAGTCTTCTTTGCATGGATTTCTCCTTTAGTGCTGCTATAAGGTTGTTCCTGTTCGAGATTTGGGGGCAAATTACGGCATTTGATATCGAACGAAATTTCGTTCAATCGATCGCGTTTCTTTACATTTGGTATGTCTAAGGTCACACACGACGATTTTAGTTGCGCAATTCTTGAGTTTATAGATGTTTTGTTTAGTTTGCGGTGAGGAGAATAAAAAGGGAAAAATAATCGCCGGTACTTGGCTATTTCAAGCAATTCTCTCATTCGTTTTTTTTTTAGTTGAATATTTGACATTTCTTTTCATTCGGTGTTTGGCTTTTTGGTGTGTAAAATTTATAATTTGAATTAAACACAAAAATTAAACGTTTTAAATATTTAAAATAAAATGCACAAAAATATTTATTAATTCATATTTTTTTAAATTAAATTAATTTTATTATTGTTCTTATTAAAGCACAAATGTCAAATTGTAAGAAAATAAAAGCTAATCAGAACAGAAAAATTGCCGAAGAAATTGTCGTGTGTGAACATAAAAGCAAGTTCAAAAGAAAGTTTTGAAAAAAGTGGGCAATTAAAATCGTCGTGTGTGACCTAAGACTATAGGAATTTCAAATAGAATTTTATATTTTCGATCGATATCGAATGCCGTAATTTGCCCCCTGGAGTTGGCAAATGTTTTTATCTAAAATTGCCTATTAATTTTTAATTAGATTCAGATAAATATTTTTTGGTGTTACATACATAATACAAGTTTAACGTTTATACAATGTATTTACCATTTGTGATAGCAGAGGATAGATGAAGAGTAAGATTATGGAAGATTTAAAAGAAAAAACATTTTTTAAATATTCTTTATAAATGAATATTTAATGGGGAAAGTGATGTCAAAACTCTTTCCACTCATTTTAATAATTCTCAATAACTAATATTGTCTCCAATACAAAAGATTTGGGAATATCTTAATAAATGTTTTTGTTATAATTCCTGTATTCTTTTTCCATTAAAATTGTTTAAGTTGAATAAATTATATTTATGATGTTTATGATATACTGCCTTTTTTAAATCGACAAGGCCTCGTTTGTGATTATAGTTAGCACTAAGTTGACAGAAAACTGTGAGTCGTACTCTACAAGTGCATATATGAAGAACCTTACCTTACCTTCCCAAAAAGATCATTAAAGTTTCACAAAGAAATTATTTAGAATTGTTTTTTTTCTAATATTTCGATTTACTAGTCTTTTGTTAAATTTTAGTATCCACTGTACGTACATATGTTCCATAAATATTAGTAAATACTTTCTGTAGTTTCTTTTTGAATTTAAATATCTATAATAATAATAACTTTTCGTGTAAGCAAATGTGTACGTGTATGTACACATATATTTTCATATTATTTTGCACATGTCCATAATTATAGAAAAAAAAACACGTAAGTTATTGTGTGTTTGTAAGTGCTCTTTTATAAGCTCTTAGATTTTAGTTTTTACCTGTTGTTTATAGAAATCAAAAAAAAAATCATATAAAAGAAATGAATAAATGGGAGAGCGAGTGATATGAGGCCTCGTATGTATTGTCATTATTTATAATCATTTGTTTTAATTTTTGCTGTTTTTTTTTAGAAATTTCGTGCTTTCATTTATTATCTTTTTGTATAGATCTATAAGTTTGCTGTGTTTTTTTTTTTATCTGTATATAGAATATGTGCATATGTATGTGAAATATTTGAAATACGTCTAAGCTTTAGCATATGTCGTTTATAATCTATCCTAGATATCTTTCTCTGTACATTAGAATATAGACTTATTTAGGTACGTTATATGTATGAGGTGTTTGTGTATTTGTTTTTTATATATATATATATCTAAATATTCCATGACATTAAACGAAATATCATATAGTATTTTTTGTTATTATTAAAATAAAGCCATTTTTATTATGTATCTTTTAACTAATAAAAGGCATTTAATAAAATATATGTTCACTTAGTCGTAAGGGGGTGAGAGAAGTTATAAGTTTTTTTTTTTAATAAACTTTGAGTAAAACAATTACAATTAATGTTTCGACAAAAAAGTTCCTCTGGTTAAGGAAAAAATCGGAGAAGGAAAATATATTTTATTTTTTTACATAAGAGTCAAAGAATAATACAAATATTTCATTATATCGAAGAATGTTAATTTTTTTAAATAGTCTTTCAAATGGTGCATTAGCAATAAAAAAAGTTATTTCAAATGTTTAATTTGTATATCAAATTTTCTATCAATAACTTTTACTGCGATTTATATCAAGACATGTAAAAGAAACTTTTATATAACCTATAAGACTTCTCATGCCACCCACCTAACATTAACATGCACACACTCACACATTTTAACTTTGCATTATATTTTCTATATTAACATTAAAAAGCGACAAACAAATTACACAAATGCATCTGGTGCCCGTTTTTTTCTAGATTTATAATTGTTCAAAGTAAGTACACTTATTTTGAGTAACTTATTTTTTACATATACATGTGTATGTGTATGTACATACACACATACAAGTTTATCTAATTTTGTGCTTTTTTCAGACTTTAATACTTATTTAGATCATTTATTATTTATTGATCGCGATAAATAACACGAAACTTAATAAAACAAGAACAACATAGGTTTTTAATATGAAAGCCAGCTAAAAAGTTGTGTCAGCGGTGTTAAAGTAATAGAATCAACTAACTTAAGTGCAATTTAGGGGGATTTTTTTTTCTAAATACATTTACGTTTTCAAGGAAAAATTTAACACGCAGCTAATAAATGACACATGTGGGGCGTTTAAAAGACAAAAGCAGAAAATTTCACAAAACTATTAAAATTTATTCAGCAAAAAGTTATGTAAATAAATATTTTAAGAATAACAATAAAAATAATTAGATTTTTTTTTAATAATATTATAATTTTTAATTTTTTAAAAGGGTTGAAAAAATTACAAATAAAAAATTAAGTAGCGAAAAACTTTTTAACAAAT
>NDXZ01015035.1:0-12669 GCA_003055125.1 Paykullia maculata
ATAGATGATATGGTATACCAATTTTTATAGTCTTGTTGTCTTGTACTATTTTAAAAAAATATTTGATAAAGTAGCAATTAAAACATTCCGTCCCTGCTCTTTGACAATTTAAATTTTTATACACAAACAAAATGCATGTAATTTTGTTGGTGTGTGTTTGTTGTAGCAATGAGTTTACCTTGTCTAGTTATACCATGATAGAAACTATGATTGCAAGGCGAATTCATATAGATATATATTCGCCTTGTATGATTGTATGGATAACTTTCAAAATACACGCTCTTCAATATTTAATACATTGCAACTTATTCCTTAATGCAACCAAAACGAACTGTCACTTATGCCCAAATTTACAGTTAACTAATGGCTATGGGTAAGCTTATAATTAAAACTTTTATTGACTTAAAATAACCCATTAAATTGATCGCCATTTTTTTTTTGACTAATGCAAAGCGATAAATTTTTCCAAAATCGAATATTACAAAACGACCTGTGGCTTGCAATGAATGTTTTTGAAAAAAAAAAACACAAAAAAAGAGTTAATTTTTAATTGTTAATACCTCGTTGTATACAATAAATCAGTCTCAATGGCAATTCACAATAGTGATATACAATACAACATTTGAAAGGCATAAAAATAAAAAAATTTAATTAAAATTGCCAACAACAAGTTCAAAATATGTAATTTAATACAAGATAACAACTTTATAAACCAGACAAACTGCATTAAGCATTCAATTAAAAGCAATTACATACATATGTATGCACAGTGAACTCAGAAAAACGTTAACTAATTTTTATCAAGGGTGTTTATGTCTCCAAATTTGTTCATGTTTTCGATTGCAAAAATTTTAGAACAAAAAACAGATATTAACTTTCAACAAATAAATCAAAAACAAATAAATCAAAAGGGAAAAGGTTTACCTTTATTCTCTTTAGTAAAAAAAAAAAAAAACATAAACAAATCAGATATTCAAAATTGTATTACAAATATACATAAAATTTTTACATTTTAGAGTAGTCAATGTAAACATAAAAGTGTTCACGTTTCTTAGTAGTTCATGTTTCCGGGTATCTACATTTTCGCGAGTATACTGCATGTATGTAAATATGTATGTATGTATGTGTAAATGTATATCAAACATATTTGAACATTTCCGAAAGTTAGATGGAAACATTGTAATCGATAACAATTCTTTTTGTACCTATAATTTAAAATTTCTCTGTTATTTTTTTACTTTAGATGTTAGAAAAAGTATTGCGGATACTTTTTGAAACTGCCGATGTAAGTCAAGTGAAGCGTTATGTCTGTCGACAGTTTACGAAACTACTGTCGGGTCAGGGAAATTTGCAAGATTTAATATTTGCCAAAGAGTTTAGGGGTCTTAATGGTTATCGACCGACGGCTTGTGTGCCAGCTTTAGAATTAACCAGGTAAGAAAACATGTTGTTCTCTCTCTCTTTCTCTTTTAAAATGTCAACCGACTGCATTTTAGAAAATGGATACAAACTGATCCACGACACATTCCTCGGCGTGGTGAACGTGTACCCTTTATAATTACCAACGGCCCACCTGGAGTGCCATTAATACGTTTGGTGCGACATCCTCATGAAGTGTTGACCGACGAAGGACTTAAAATCAATGCAATTTACTATATAACCAAAGCAATAATACCACCTTTAAACCGGTGTCTTTTATTAATTGGAGCTGATGTCAATGAATGGTATGTTTTCTTTTAAAACTAAACAAAACAAAAAATTAATTTTCTTTCAATTGCTTTTTTCTAAGGTTTACTAATTTGCCACGTAAAATTCTTTTAATGCCTGCACTCTCCACTGCTAATGAAATAATTTCCTGTCCCAATGCTAAAGCTAAGAAAAGCACAATTTCTCAATTTTTCTCCACCACAAATTGCATTGTCGACTGTGGCCGTCAAACGAAACAGGGCATTTGTAACGAGTGCAATCAGAACCCAACGCGTTCGATGATTGTGCTGCAATCGAAAATATGTAAAATTGAACGCTCATATTTGACAACGCAACATATATGTCAGACATGTTGTGGGCGTGTGGGAGATTTAAATTGTGGATCTCTGGACTGCCCCGTATTATATGTTTTAGAGGTTAAACGTCGTGACTTGCAACAGATTATTCATTTTAGAAATTTACTAAAGGAACGATTTAGGTAAAATATACTTATTTTTTTCCATTTCTTTAGCATGAACCATGACGTTTGTTATTGTTGTTAAGCATTAAATATCACATATTTTGTAAGAAATTTTTAAAAGCTTTCTAGTGTTTATCCAAATTGCTTTCTGAAAAGGACCAGCGTTATTAAAGTTGTTTTTTTTTATAGGATTATGATGTTGAAAATATTTGAGTTTGTGCGTGTAATACATTTTATAGAGCCTATCATATATCAGTATGTCGTACTAAGATCTTCTGTATGATATTAGTATCAGCAGACGTGATTTTAGAAATTGAGCAATTGAAAGAGTTTTTAACTAAATTTGATATAGAAAGCAAAACAAAAATTTAAATTAATCTAAACGAAATAAGTGTAATACCAAATTTCTTTTCTTTATCCAAGTCGGTCATATGTGAAACGCCTCTTGTCACTTTTTATTTATTCAATTGAAATATTTTTACCACGGCTCTTTAAGCACGAAAGGCGGGGTCTACGAGTTCGTTCATCGCTTAGTTATGAAAGGACTCATATGTATAGTTTTATCTTAAACAATTTTTTTTTTTTAAGTTAAATATCACTGTTGCTTATAGAATATTTAAAGTTTGATTTTATCGACATAAGGCCCTTCATACATAAATAACCGATTCGCATACAAATTTATGTAGGTATAAAAAAAAAATGTTTATGTTAAAAATCCCAATTTTTCGAAAATTCCAACACGACCGTTCTGATATTCTAACAACGTTCGCCTGGTTCTAAATGCACTTGATGGAAAATTAAAAACTGTCGCAGATGAAAGCATGGTACAAACGTACCATCCATAAAAGCAAACCTCTTGTATACAATTTTTCGCAATATAAAATTGTTAAAGTTTGTAAAGTTGGTATGATTACTTTGCCATTCGTCGAACATAAAACCAATAATACCGCAAATTATATCACCAAAGCATTTATTTGCCGTTTTTGAATCCAACCCTAAATAATTGATTTACTCAAGGGGCTTGGTACCTCCCATACAAATAATTAAAATTAATGACTATTTTAGTAAACGGTGCAATTAAAGAATACACCAATCGATAGAAATTTTTTCCCTGTGCAAAAATATTGTCGGTTTTTTTCAAATTACAAATTTTGTATGTAAATTAAAATTTTTTTAAATATTGTAATCATTGTATTACTTTTCTGTAGTCTATACTTGTGGTTGGTGTTTTCTTTAAAACAATTTGAAAAACCACAATTTCATTCAGGGTTTAAAATGCTACCGGCAACATGTATGAACAGCATAGCAAATAGCAGCTTTTCCATACCATGTTGACGGCAGCATTTTAAACGCTGATTTCATTTCATATTTGGGCACAGTAAATGTTTTTTTTTTAAATGACAAAAAGGTTTATAAAACAGATTTTGTATGAGAAATCTGTCTTATAAACCTTTAATTAAGTTATAAATTATTTATGAATATGCTACAGTTAATTAAAATGATGAAAAACTATTACTCCATTAGATAATGGCGACTGCTTCAAAAAAGTGATATTGATCCATTTTCATAAACATATTTTTAAATTTAGAAAAGCAATTGTAGTGATAAACAAAATCTGTAAATTATATTAAAAAAAACCATAATATACGATCCCTAAAAGCTACCGAACCTCAGTTGCGTTGCCACCATTTTAATGAGTTACACCAATCATAAGCATAAACGCATGTTATTTTTACTTTTTGTAACGTAGTTTCAGTCAGGAAGTAAAAAAACAATTTTTTAATTATTTTTTATTTTATTTTTAATAAAAGAAAAATCATATTACATTTATATATGTGTATTAAAATCATAAAAAGGAAAAAAAAAAGTTATCTTGCCCTACAAATAACATGCGCAATAATATAATATAATAAGGAATAAATATTTAAATGTGTGTGTTTTAATTTTTACAATATTTAAAAAGTTTTATAGTTTTTTTTTTTTTCTTCATTTAACAAAAGTTTATGCAACAAAAACCCTTTAATTATTTAAACAAAAAAAATTTATTATAAATATTGTTGTTAATATTAAAGGGTTTTTTTTTTACAAAATCAATTCAAATACATACAATGAATGACCGGTGGCTGTTTAACTAAAGTCTAAATACTAATAACTATTAAAGAATGCCAATGTAAAGGCAGTGAGTGCATGCAAGATAGATTTTCAATTCAATTTCATTAGAACGTGTTTGAAATTAACAAAGAAATAATAATTTACCGAAAATTTATTTATTTTAAAAATTTTTTCCAAAGTAGTAACATAACAATTTAAAATATAAGTCTTTTGTTTTACGTGTTTTTTTTTATAATCAAAATTAATTTGCAAAATCACAAAATTTAACAAGAATTTAAGGGGAAAAAACCTAATAATATTTTTTTAGCTTAAAGCCAATTAACAATTTAATTTAAAGACGATAATAACAAGCATGCTCTAGAAATAAATGTTTTGTTTGTTTGTTTTTGTTTTTGAGCGTTTAAAAGTTTTACGTTTTTTAAGGCAATAAATATTTAAATATTCAAAATTTTGTTTGTTTGAATTTTTGAATATTTCTAGAAAACTACACACTAACCTACTAATATAACAATTAAAAAATACATTTAATGAATGAATACATACATATTCTATCGATATAAAACAATTTAATGTGTAGTTTTTTTTATCTTTTAAAAATATGATACGAGATGAGAGAATGTTTTTACATGTCCATTTCGAACATCATAGCATTTTTATGATTGTCAACATCCGATGAAGATTCTGATTCCAATCTGGCTCGCATTTTATTCGACTTTTTATCCAATGCTTTATGTTTATGGGAATTTCCGCCATTTTTACAATTGTTTGTTATATTTTGTTGATTATTTTTCAATTTCAAATATTGAACATTTGATGTTGAAGCTGGCAGAGGTGTCATGGGCTAAAAATTAAAAAAAAAAAAATCATTTATCAAATAATCAAATCATTTACTTTCAATAACAAAGAAAACTAATTTATGAAAAATATAACAAGAAAAAAAAAATTTTTTTATATAGAAAAACTATAATAAAAAACCTTTTTTTTATAAATAAATAAAAAAAAAAAAAAATCTCCATTAAAAATTGTATAAAATCTTTTTTAAAAAAGTAAGATTTTAAATATAAAATTTCTTTAAAAATTTCTATGAAAAGCATATGTTCCGACTACAAAAAATTTAATAGAATTCGCCCTTAAACCAAACAACCTTATTTTATTTAAAATATATTTAACAAATTTTCGACCTGTACTTTGATTACTTCGATTCAGAAAGTAATTCCAAGTCGATTCTAACGCACAAAAAAAAAATAGTTCAACAATCATTATCATCGTTTTTGTTTGAAAAATTGAATGTTTTTTTAAAGTTTTGTCAATCGAAAGCTACGATTCTTTTCTCAGCTTTTTGCCAATTTATGGACTTCATCCTAAAACTACTTTTTAAATATTGAGGCCAGCAACGAATCAAGTCAATTTTCAATAACTTGTTCTGAAGTGAAGCCTATTAAAGCTGGGCCATTCCGCATCGAACGAAACAAATAGTAGCCAGAGGTGGCAATGTCTGTCTGAGATATACGCGGCGTGTAAAGCAAAACTTCTTATTTTACACTTTTTTAAATTTTCATATTCGCGCAACATAAGGATTGTCATGATGGAAAATTATGGTCACATATTATGGGCGTAATTTTAAAAACGAATCAATTGTTTTAAGCACATGTCTCCCGTGAGCATTTTACCCAGTTTTAACAGCCCATATATGCCATATGACATCCTTCTGATCCCAACAAATATGGATATATTCGGCTTTGATGTCGATGTTCTTGATTTTACATACGATTTTTGCGTTTCGTTGTCTTCAGTTCGTGTTTCATCCAATTGTCTTGCTTTGGATAAATTCAAGTGCTTTTATTTTATAAGTTTGGTTTTCGTGGTAGTTTGCTACGCGTAGACTGTCAAATGGAGTCTAATTACACATCATCAGCTTGGCAATCCTACATGTCTGCATATGTCTCTGCCTATTTTCTGTTTTATCAACAAAATAACTGAAGATACTGCTTTTGATGGTCCTTAGCGGAATTGCGACTGAACACGCACCGGAGAAATTCAATACAGATGGCTGGTTCATCTGCTTGTTCATTGCCGTAGTAACCTCTATCGGCAGGGGCCCTAAACTAGACCAATGTCAGACAGTTGACCTATACTTGACAGTTTTTACTTGCATTGACTAACTAACAGTTAGTCCTAACAATTCTGCAAGGACCTTTTGAGTTTAACACGAAAATAAATTAAGCAATTTTTTATTTTTTAACTTTTTAAACAAGCTGGCCTCTACGCTTCTTATCATGCAAAATCGTCACTTGTATATCATTTAAACCACTCATGTGATTTTTTTAGTTATTAAAAGTCGAGCCAACGGCCAACGCCAAAGAAGTGGTCAAATTATTTTTTGACTTGGGCCATTACATGTACATATTTAAAAGCATCTTTTTACATACCCTACAAGAAATGGATGACCGAAACTAATACAAACACAGTATTTTCACTAACACATTTGCAACAATTTTGTATTCAATTGCTGCTACCGAGGTTGCCACTGTTGTACTTTTGCTACCAAACTTGGATTAATTTTTTATCTATTTTTTTATAAGACGAAATCTAAATTTGGAACTATATTTCTACACATTTGTTAAACAAAGTTTTAAAAACAGCTAGAAAAAAGTTTTATAAATTAAATTCGTTTTAAAAATCTAGCTAAATTTGAATTAAAATTTGGTTAGTTTTATGGAATTTTGGTAATTTTTAAATGTTAGCAAAAAATTATTGTTAATGGCAACGCTGGCAAAAAATGAACACAAAAGTTTCCATCATTTTTTTCATATTGCCTTTAAGTGATAGAAACTTTGATGGATATATCCATCAGCAATGACGGTCAAATGACCGTCACTGTTCTTGTAGGGTATACAACCCGACTATGGTTGACGTTGTCGTGACGATTGTTGTCAAATACAACAAAAAAACGACAAATACATAGATTTTACATAGAACCAAAAACTTAAAACGACTACGACAACGCCAACCGTAATAGGGCTGATAATTTCTTTCTTCTTGTTTGTATTAAACAAATAAAAAAAATTAAAAATTACGTGCATTTGTATGTAAACATATGAAGAGAACGCAAATTACATACATATTTAAAGTTTTCATAATTATTTTGTACCCTTACCTAAACAACAATTAAATGCTGTAATCGATTAAATAATTACAACAACAAATTCAAACAAAACCAAAAACACAAACAAATTAACCAAAAAGAAATCTACAAGTGAAAAAAAAACCTCTAATATTTATCTCATAAATAAAAAATAAAAATAATAAATTTAAAAAAAAAACACACCAGACATTCATTGCCAATGGCTGTTGTTGTTGCTGGTCGGTTGTTTTCTTAAGTAATCGTGTAATCGTTGGCATAATGCCATAATTTCCTGATTTTGTTTATTTATTATGATAAAAATAAAAATCTCTGAATATTTGTTTATTACAGGTAATAATGAAAAAAATAAATAAATAAATAAACAAACATATGTACATAAACATAATTGTAATTGTAATCGTAAGAAATGCGTAAAAAAGAATAGAATTTAAATTTCTTATTCGATACTGCGTTATTTTCTCGCTACACAAGTTTGTTTATCATCAATTTTATTCATTTGTACACAAAGTTTTTTTTTTCAGTTTAAGTCTAATTTAAATCAGGGTACAACCATATACAAATAGGTAGGTGCGTTAGTCAATACATATACTAACAAATTTTTTCTCTGCTGCAGCATTATTTTTTTAAATAAAAAAATTTATACAAATAAAAATGTAATTTACCTTATTATCTTCATAATCCGCCGAATCTCCTTCGCTGAGACGTCGCTGCAAAGCACGCTGTTTGCGATCACGACGTTTTTGATTCTTTTTGCGCTGTCCTAAGATACTGGAATCTAATCTGTAAAATATTAAACAGAATTTTCCTTATTAAAATTAACCGAATGTGTTAAGTGGTCAGTCAATTGGGGAAAGAAAATTTATTACATTTTTTTTTGATTTGCCTATTCTGAACTGAACTGAGAAATCATTTGATTGGCTTATGGAAAAGCCTGTTATTTTAAGCTACAAATAAATTAAGCCTAATGCACGTTTAAACTATAATTACAGTTTTGAGGACTTATTTTATTAAGTCAAAATATATGAAAAACATATGAACCTCCTTCCTTCACCTTCTTACGCTTGATTATTTGTGCTCACGAGCCACAAAAAAAAAACTATTGAATCTCAATCGTTTTTTTTTTCATACCCTCACAAAAAGTAAGCAACATTTGAGTTTGTTTCTTCCCTTCACGATTTTAAAAAGAGAATAAAAAAGCCTAAATTTTACTAGAAACTATGGCCGACTTCCTAAACGCAAGTTGCAAAGCATAAATCGAAAAAATGTGTATGCAATGCAAAGCAGGCCTTAAGTACAACCCTGCTTTGCATACAAAATAAAATTAATGCAAGATTTTGACTGCTGATGCTCATCACACTGAGTTGCTAGCCGTTTAGGAACATAAGTCGTTGCCAGAAATTTGAACGTATGCATTTACGAAGTCTATGCATTGCAACTTGCGTTTAGGAAGTTGGCCTATAATTTTTGAGTTATGACCATCTAGCAGTAAACGAGCGTTAAATAAATAAAAAAAAACTTGCTTGCTTCCCTTTGCATCAAATTGTTTTCAAAAAGTAATTTTTGTTTCAATGTTGAGGACATTTCATATTGTTTGTAATGCGCTCACCTAAACACTTGCTTTTTGATGACCTCACTAAAGCGTACAGTCTTCTTACAACTTTCCGATAGACCAGCGACATTCTCCTCTGGTATATCACTAAAAGATTGTGAGAAACGCAACGAATTTAAAGCACTTGTCATGCCGTCAACTGAAGTCGAATAGGCTGAAGATGAAAGTTCATCGATGGAATCACATGAATCAGATACTGAAGGTTGAGGTTCGTAGCGGCTATAATGCTTGAGAATACCCTTATACGAAGAACTACCAGCACTAAAACTGATAGCACTATCACGAGATTCTGAAAAGCTGCGTTGTTTACGTTGCTGCGCCAAAACAGTGCTGTTGGAATTGTTATTGCTAAAGCTATTACTATTCGCCGAGGGTACATTCATCGATTGTGAAGTGGGATGTAATGATTTGGTAGATTCCTCTGTGCTCTCCGGTGAAGAATCCTCCTCATCGTCATCGGCATCTTCAGCATGTTCATCGTGTTCGCTTTCATTTACTTCGGGCACTGGGGCTGGTATAACATTTTGGTGGAGCTGCTGCTGTTGCTGTTGATATGCTTTAATATCATCACAAGCCGACTCTGAGAGAGAGCGACGTTTTTTGTTTTTACGTTTTTGTTTTTTATTAAACTTTTTTTGATTCGTTTGCATTGCTAAGGAATCACCTGCACTAGCAGCATGTCGTTGGTTTAGTTCTTCATCGTCATCGGTAGTGTTGGCATTACAAGTAGACATTTCCACAGGTATTGATTTAATTTCAATTTCTACGGATTTTTCACATTCTGAACGCTCTATAGAAATGTCTAAAGATGGCTGCTGTTCTTTCTCCCTCTGTCTCGATTTATGGGCCACTTTAAACTTTTCCTGTATCACATACTCTCCCAAATGATCACTATCTAAACCAGCTAGATAGCTAGAAATACTTTCAGCACTTGTATTTAAATGCACATTTAATATGACATTATTTTCCCATGCTTCCGCATCGGCCTCAATGATTTTAGCTTCATTTGCCAACGAGGAAATCTGTATAAAAATTGAATAATGTACAGGATAAAAACCGCTGCCAACAGAGATGAATTTTAAATGCAATCCATTATCTTCACGTTTCATTCGCAACGAATCTTCTTGCACATTGCGAATGTGCAGTACCCAAGACATAGTGTTATCTAACACATTACAATCGAATTTGGCAGGCAACTGATAAACAATATTTGAATCGAGGAATTGTTGTTCGACTTTGTCAGCTTTAGGCAAAGCTTAAATGGGTTAAGAAAAATATAAACTGATTGTAATTTAGTTCTATGTACTAGCAAATACTTTTACACTTACCCTCTTGAACTTTGGGGGAAATTTCTTTACTAGCCTTGTTTAGAGAATGCTGCATAGTTGTTGAAATTGTTTTTTCAATGGGCGATTCACAATTACTCGATAACAATTCATCGCGCACATCACTCTCGACACCACTATCTTCACGACTTAAATGTAACAAACTTTCATGCATTTGTCGCTGTTTCTTTATACTCGGTCGTATTACGGGCAGTGTTATGACCAAACGCCTCGTGTCAACATCAAATTTAGCCAAACCCTCCTTATCGTTCACCCCAAAGGGTAGATCAATGTTAAGGCGATATTTAGCGCCAACACGTTCACTCAATAAGAACACTGTCTTCTCAGTAACGTCCAATTGGCATTCATTGCTTGAATTTAATAGCGGCAATTCAATTTCTATAACCAACTGACGCGGCATGGAAACATGTAATTTAGCATCTAATTCATGTGTGTATTCAGAGAGATCAACATCGTGACGATATTTTATTGTGTATTTGGGGGTCGAATAATCAGATGATTTTGCTGTTGCTGTTGTTGCTTTTGTACTACAATTGAATGTTTTCATAGGCAGCACTTTAGGTATGCCAGCGTTGACTGCCGGTTTGGCTGGATAAATATTTTCAAGGGGATCGGGTTCTTCAGATTCTGCCGGTGGATCTTTAGCTAATTTACGTATCACAGTTGGTCGAGCAACACCCTTGAATTGCAATTTGGGAAATTTGATATTAACGCGATCTAAGTTGACCTGTGGAGCAAAGAAATAAGACAAATAAGCAAACTTATTTAAAGTAATGATTAAAAGGTTAAAACAAGCAAACAAATTTAGTGTTAAGGTTTAATATTTGCCTTTGCTTTTAACTACAGCCATTTGAACGTACCTTATACTCCCGTTCGACAGCATCCAGCGCTGTATCGACAAGGCACTTATGAAATGATGTATTTCGTTCGGCCAAATACAATGCATCCGGATGGAAGACCACATCATATACACGACAACGTTTCTTTTTATTATCGATATCATCACGCGGTGGTGCCTGAGCCATCGGTATAGCCCAACTGATACCACGAGTACCGGTCTTAGGGTCAAAGCATATTTCATTGCTTGGTTTTGCTACATGTTCACTCTTAGCACAATTGATAAAACATTTCTGGCTGCCATCCTCTGAAGTTTTAATAACAAAGCCCGGCTGTGGATGTATAAAAACTACATCGACGCCACGTTCAGCTTCAACTTGTTTTATTTCGTCTTCGTAACGTTTGCGATTTACTGGATCTTGGATTTCTTCGATGTAATCAAGGAATAGTTTGCGGAATTCCTCCTTTTTGAGAGCCTCTGAAATGCGTTCAAATTCTTCTTTCGTTATGTCGAGCTGTTGTTGCTGATGATGTTTTGGTTGTGTAAGCTTTGGGCTTGTTTCTTTCTGATTATTATGCGGTGAAGATGTACTAGACGAAGATGCGGACATGACGCAATTAGCGTATGCAGTTTGATGATTATTGTTTTAAGCAAAATATGTACTTTTTTAATTCACCAACTCTTCAAAAGTAAATAATAGAATTGATTTTACGTATGTATGTCTGATGTATTTAAATTATTTGTCAAATAAACTTTAATTTTTTTTTATGAACGCAACACAATTTTAGGTGGATGGTACGATTTTGTAATTAAGGTTTAATGTGTTTATCTATAAAAAAAAGTTATAATAATAATAAAATTAATAATTAAAATGTTTGTTTTGTGTTTAGTAATCAGTTAATTGAAAAAAAAAATATTTTATCTAAAACGATATTTCACCCGTTCGTTTATCATATTGTTCTACATATACATTTAGATGTACATATGAATAAACACATACATACATATATGTATTTGTTTGTATGTACCCTGCAGGAAGCCTGGGTACAAGTGTCTCCAAGTTACCACTTTTGTCGATCTACTACTGGATCACGGGATCCAATATGGTCCCAAAAGAAGTCCTAGTCAATAGTACCAATGTCAGTAGTAGATTTTCAATGACACGCACATGTCAAATGTCTATAGTAAATAGCATTGGCTGGTCAGGTCAATACCCAGCAAAAAAAAAATCTTAATTTGGAAGCAGTAAATGTAACTAGTGCATCCCTACTGCTTCTTTTATTGCCTTTTGAAACTATTAGCTTACAAATGTGATGTGGAAAATTAATATATTCAGCAGTTTTTTCAAAAAAATCATTAAGAAGCTATAATACAGAGCCTCTACGCGAGGAATCTCATACAAAAATCATGTTATCTTTCATAGAACTGGAAGCGGTGCACAACTGCACTCTG
>NDXZ01015042.1:0-11475 GCA_003055125.1 Paykullia maculata
TGCAATAAATTAAATACAAATCACATCGAATAGTAATAAAATTAAGAGTGTATTCACAATGAAACACAAAATATTTAAGTCTGCTTGTTGTTCTATAGTGTTATTCCTTAAGCTAGGTTTTTAAGCAGTCTGCAAGGATACTGTTTATTGTGAGTTTCTAGGTTTCTTTGTTTTCCATCTAAATTATAAAAATTATATCGGAAAAAATAAATTTTTTTTGCCGATATCTCGAAAATATTTTTTTTTTATTTCTCAAAAGGCATGTGTTATTTCTGACTGTTTGATACCAATAACGCGTCCGTACAACATCGGGGGGCTGAGAAAACTTGATTTCAACAGACGGTAGTCGTCTTTTTTGGCTTATATCTCGGAGTTATTAAGCGATATGACTGGTTTTCAATAGCAACATCTCAGGAAATTTTCTGATCGTTTGATACTACTTACGCGTCCGTACGTCATCGGGGGGCTGAGAAAACTTCATTTCAACAGACGGACACGGCTAAATCGGCTTCACTATCTATAAGGATTCAGAATATATATACTTTATGGGGTCGCAAATGAATATTGTAGAAATTATAAATGGAATGACAAACTTATATATATTACTTTAGGTGAAGGGTATAATAAAAGCACTAACATACAAAAGCATTTTATAGGCTACTTATAAAACGATTTCAAAGAAATTGTAGTTTCAGTAAACAATTGAAGGGCTAAGACTTATGAAAAACCGTTTCCTTTTTGATATAAATACTACTATAGAATGAACTCGACTACATTTAAAGTCGACAGGACCAGATGACAAATTTACAACGACGGCAGATTAAATCTACTATGTATATCTTTTTATTTCTGTTATCGATCAAAAAGGTTAATTTATACATCCAGGAAATGTTGAAGTGCAACAAAAAGGTAATAAAAGTAATTGAAAATTGCGTTCCATTTAAACCACTGTTCGTATACTCGAAATTTTTTAAAGCGTGAGACCTAAAAAAATTGGTCGGTTTTAAATGTTCTACAATGCTTTTACTCACATTAAGCGCTAAAGCATTAAAATGGGTGCCGACAACATAATGGCTTAAACAACAGATATCTGTTCTGTTTGTTGCCGGCTGAATACATGAACGTACATATGTATGTATGTATGTATGTGTGTAAAATATCCTCACATATTCACACCATTTGCAAACAAAAGAATTGGCAGTCAGCCTTCATGTAGGTATTGTTACTATTGGGCGTAGTTCTATAAAAAGGTTTTTTGTTTGTATCCCTTTGAATAATAAGAACAATAACAACACCAATAACAAAAAAAGCCATTTTGAATGCATGTCTTTTGGCATTTTGTAACGAATTGAAAACCCATTTAGTCAATTTTTACTTAAAGATTTATTAAAAGTATTTCAATAGACTTTATTGTTAAATTTCAGTAATTTTTTACTTTAAATGCTTGTGTGTGTTCATGTATAGGAGTTTTGAATGTTTTATGGCAAATTTCAAAATGTACTCATTCACAACTTTACACCAGTCCAACCCAAATCATTAAACAGCTCTTCATAAGGAGGCTTTTAAACAAGACTAACGAGTGACTTTTGTAATGCTTTAATATTGCTTCTTTATTTATTCGTCTTTTTCTTGACGATATGCTTCGGTAGGATGGGACGGTCAAAAGTTAGTTGGTTATTTCAATGCCTTTTTGGTTATTTTATTTATTCCACCTTTTTCCGTTTTAATTTGTTATGTTGTTGTTCAACATTACCCATCATCTTAGAACAAGTTCTGTTTCAATTTTTTCCTCTTCTTCTTATCATGTCATTAATTAATAAACTCATACTCTCGTAATTTGTTATAAATTAAAAACTTTATGTTTACAAACAACAAATTACGAGCATATGCATGTAGCCACCATTTGGATTCAGAATAAAATCTATGTAAAAAGCTTGCTTTTATTTTCTTAGTTCGCATGCTACAGTAAAGTCTCTCACGAAATGCAAGAGAAGACATTTTTAATAAAATAAAGTTTTACATTCATTTTCCAAAGGCTTTTCTGTACTTTTTTTGTTGAAAAATGCTTACAAACAAGGTGGTTTCCTTAAATACTTGGCACTTTTGTTTATTATACGATAATTATGTGAAACTTGCAAAAACGAAATATAAAATGTTAGCCTTGGCTAACTCGCTTAAGCTACACGTTATATTGGCGAACAACATACAGCTCATAAAGTATTTAAGTTATTAATGACAAATTTATTATGCTTCTGATAAGCTTTAAATACGAGTATATACGATTGCATGTACAAGTACATACAAATATTTCTTATATTTTTAGTTTGTTTTAAGAAACACATCCGCAATAAAAGTTAAACACAAAATTATTGGCAGGAAAATCGTTGACATTTCGAAGATGATAATATATTTTCTTTCTTTAAATATCTTAATTCATTTGTTACTCTCAACAAACAGATTCCTTTGGGAATTAAATTTTGCAATAATTTTCTTTTGTTGGATATATGTTAATTTTTTTTCTGTTGTGACAACTATTATTATTTTGTGTAATCAATACATTGAACATGCAAATTGAAGTTCTGCAGTTACGACTAAAAAATTGCATGTGAAATATTTAATAGTTACTATTAAGTTTGTCAAGTTTTCGAATATGTATATCTCTATTTGAGAACGTCAGGCTGTTGCTACTGTTAATTATAATAAATAGAAATTTGTTCTACCTCGCATCATACGTAGATCAATGTTTATTAAAAAATTAAATATTTGTTTTAAATGCAATAAAATAAAAACTATTTAAAATATACTCGGAAACATTATTTTTCAATTTTTCTACATTGTTCATATGATGTTTATTTTAAACCTAGAATCGTTTTTAATCTTTAATTCACTAAGGACTTGCTTCGTCAAATCAACGAAGTTCATTAACAATTCTTCCCCAAACCTGCCACATAATAAATATAAAATATTGGTTTCATTAACAAAAAATTGGTTTTTACTTAATTTAAAATACTTATATACTCTAAACTTTAACACTTGCAATACAAAAACTTTAAAATCTCTTCCTGGTGGAAATCATATTGCATTCTACGACATTCTACTTCATTTTGGTTAGAGGCTATGCGTTTAAAAATGAATCGGTCAATAATATGAGCTAGAACAGAACATGGACAGGTCTATGGAGTTTGAAACTAGTAAAATTTAAAAATATTTTTAGAAAACGTAGCTGAACATTGTTGTAAATTTAGGACCAGTGTTGCCATACGTAAAGGTTTATATAACATAATGCAGCGTTCACTGCCTTCATTATCGGCTATAATGATCTTTACCGACAGTCGATCCGCCATCAGGTCCCTGACTGATGTTTACTTGACATCAACTTGTCCGCGAATGCCATGCGTCCTTGAACTGGATGACGACGCATTCAAACATCAACCCCATGCAGGTGCGGGGACATGGGACCAACACCGGTAACTGTGTTGCTGACGAACTGGCCAAGAACGGCGCAGAACTTGATGACGAGGCGATTGACTACAACTGTGGCATCCGTTTTCCCACCTGAAAGCGTCGCATCGATGCATGCTTCAGCGGGCTCAGTCAAGTTATATGGTCCAACGAATTTAGGTGCGCTGTAGCGAAATTAATGTGGCCAGAAATCAATATGCCTGAGTCTGCAAAGGCAGCAGCTAAGGGCCACTGCCGCTTCGGTAGACATGCGTAGAGAATGGGACTTCCGTTCAATGACTTCTACAAAAGCTGTCATGCACGGAGAAAAAAAACCGAGTATCATCTTCTTTGCTCCTACCATGCCCGCAGATTACACAGTCTGTCGGATATGGCTACTATGAGTCTTGCGAACCTAGCATCCTTTATCAGAGATTGCGGCTGGTACAACAGCCGTGACCTTATTGGAACAATTGCTGCTGTGACTGGCTAGCTAGATGACTTGAGCTCTGATACTGTCCTTCGAGTCCCAAATATCTTTTTCTTTTCTTTCTCCCATTCTTCTGTGAACTGAGCCTTCTTACTTTCCACAGCTGCCTGCTATACCTAACCCAACCTAAATGTGGATTGCATAATTAGAACGCGGTTTGCATGGTAGGAATATACGCTAGCAGCGTTCTTGTTAATTTATTGAAGTAGCTTTTATCAAAATTAGGAAACGGGCAATTAGTAAGGTTTTTTGGAACTGGGAGTGATGGAGTTTCTAGATAGGTTAATAATCTCGATGTGGTAGAGTAAGGTTACTAACTTTGACTTAGCGGACAGACCTTTTGGAAAGATGGTGACTAGCGAAATGCCGCAAGAAGGGATATTATTACCTTTATTTTGGCTTCTAACTGTATTTTTTTAACGATCATTGAGTTAATGCAGTCGAAGCTATGTGAAGTGTGTTCCTGCGCTTTGAGAAATGGACTAAGCGTAGGTGTACGCCAAGGCGGAACTGATTTTTTTCACCAGAGGATATAAGATATTCAATTATGGTATAATGCCAGCAAAGGCAACTTAGGTATTTTCTCAGAAAATTTTACGCTCCTAATAGTTTAAATAGCGCTAACTTCTTTGCTTAGTGCCTTTAAGTTTTTCTTTTTAGCTTGTTAAACGCTTCTAGAATAAATCTTTCGTAGTTTGATCTTTAATTAGAATTTATTATTTAATTGGAATTTATATTAAACTTCCCGTCTACTGAATATAATATAATGATAATTTTTCCACGCTGAGTGCGGGAGACCACAACCTGTTTGAAGTGATCGTTATAAGAAAAGATCAGTACGTTTCCGTATTAATATGTTTAGGACTTTTTAGGCCAGTCTTTCGTGAGTTCTACTTGTTTGATAACATAAATGGTATGATATACATACATATAAGTATTTTATTATTTTTAAAATAATGTGAGGATCTGGTGGTAATTCAACTTATTTTGATATTATAATAAGAAAGTTAAAATAATTATTTTGTCAACGGTTTTTTCCTCTATCTCCCTGTTCGGTCTAAAACCAACTAAATTTATCGTAAGCTTTATGTTGACCGAATCCGATATCCGAGTATTTGTTATACGAGGAATTCATTGTATTGAAGTGTAATTTTTTACCGAATTTATATTAACAGATTTAAGTACTACTTATGAAACATTTTTAACAAACCTCACGAATAAATATTATTCGACAATCTATATTTTTTCATTGAAAGATTTTTCATTTGTGATATACAATTAGTCTATATCAATACATATAGAAATACTTTTATTTAATTTATACTTTTGTTACTTAAAGTTTCTCTATCTAAAAGATATATATTTATTGTATCTTTTATACTAAAAAACTATATGAACTTATTAGGTCTATTCAAACATATTTTTTTGATTCAATAATTATTTCAGAATCGTAAAACAGTCAAGATAAAATAAAAATATATGAAGCTCTACTAAACCAACTACAACTCGAACTATAAGAATTTGACATTTTGTGGTTGAAACCACTTGAAATAATGATTCATTTCTATTTTAAAATTTTGACTACGAGTTGTAGAATTTATTGCATGTTTCATCATAAATGGAACCACTTACTTTAAGTGCTTTTGAAATATATAAGAAGAAAACAAATTAAATGTTCAGACAAACATACTGTGTGTATGCAACAACATCTTAGCACAAACGTACACTTTATATGTTTGTTGTTGTTGCAACAGCTCAAGTATATAATTTATTGATACAACGTAGGCAACACTTCAAAATATCACTCATAGCGCCGAAATACACGCAAGGAAATAATGCAAGTGTTTATGCATATATGTATGTAATACCCATACATATACATAGCTCTATGCATTAGGGTTTGGATTAGTAAAACAATTGTCATCAGTTTTAACAACAATAAAAAACATTTAATAAAATACAACTAAAAGAAAGACGGAACTTAAAATACAAACGTTTGCCGCCATCAAATAAAATTGTTGCATCAACTTATCAAACAAGATTATTAACTACACCGGCTCCCACAGACAGACACACACACATATCCTGAATGCAACTGAAGGGAAATTCAAAGTCTGAACCACTACGATCTTCATAGCGACTAAAACTATTTTTAATATTGAACTTGATAATTAATTGTAAAATTTTTTCTTCTTTTTATATCGCATGGGTTTTATATCTGATCGTTTTGTATAAATTTAAGAAATTTTAACATAGTTATATCATAAACAATCTTAAAATTTACATCTGTGTCAAAAAGTACATAAAGAAATCAAATTTCACTAATGGATCTTGTTAACGTGCCCCGGCTAATGTGTCTTCACACAAGCTTGTGCCTAGAAATTAACAACTCACACATGCCGTTAATGGACTCGAAATTATTGAGATGCCGACAGATTTTATCGATTTGTTAATGTTTTGTTAGTTGTTGGTGTTGTCAGTACCGCATTAAATTCAGTTATTATGTGCATGTGTTTGCATTGAAATTTATTTTTTTCCAATGATACAAAGGAAAATGTGTTTAATTGTTATTAAGCTTTCAACTACATTAATGCTATTTCTGCAATTTTAAGTTAGAAAACATATTGGAAATCAATTTAATTTTTAAACACAATTACTCTTTTTTTTTGTAATCTATGTATATGGTTAATAGCTAAATTGTATTATGGAGATTTGGATGTAATTTTTATGCGAAAGTCTGCTTTACGTACAAACATAACGTTAGAGATATACACAAATTATTGTGTAAGGCAATGTTCTTTTTATTTACGTTTTCTTCAAGGCTTCATTGTTTCTCTACACGTAGAGAAAAACATGGTTGAAACATGATCACGACAACCATTTTATTTTCTCTACGAATAATTTGGATATCGCAAACAAATTATAGTAAACGATAATCAAGTACATATTCGGTTTATATTATTATTATCCACAAAAAAATATGTTTTAAAACTATTGTGACAAACAGATCATGATTTGTTCGCAAAAATAACATTATATTTTATGTTATAAATAACCATAAAATGTTATGTACAACAACGGCATAGTTGCAAGACAATCAAAGTATGATAAGCTTTAATAATTGTTTGTTTTCGGTTGTTATCCTTCTTCTAAATGCTTTCAATTTAGTGCAAAAATTGTATATGAAATGTCGAGAGTTAAAAAAAATTAATTATTATTAATAAAAAAATAATAATAACAATAAAAATTATAAAAAAAAGAAAGTGAAGTAAAATATTACAACTAAAGAGGTAAGTAAAATCATTATAAGAAGTGACAAAAAATAGATATGTATGTTTCAATTAATATTATTTAAAAAATGAGTATATATGTGTGTATGTATGTATATAAACAAAAAAATAACAATATTCATTTAGTCATATAATGATTCGGTGGAAATTTATTCTGATCATATGGGACTATACTATGGTTAGGTGGAATCATATTATGGTTGTGCCAAATAAATTTATAGTTGTGTGAGATCATATTATGGTAAGGTAGAGTCATATTATGGTCAGAAGGAAATATATTATGATCATATAGGACTATACTATGGTAGTGTAAAATCATATTATGTTAAAATTCAATAAATTTATAGTTATGTGGGATCATATTATGTTTAAAGGAAACTTAATTATGATCCTAGTGAAAAATTCACTTCAATTCTTTGAAAAAGAATTGTAATTTTTTTTGTTTGTTAAACTTTTCTTACCTATAGATTTTGTAATATAATTTTATTTTTGGCTTAAAGTTCGTTTATTTTCAATTTTTCTTTAAAAATCTATTGTCCGAATGATATTACCTTGGCGGAATGCATTTTTGAAGCCAGCTACTATTTTATCGTTAGCACTCAACAACATTTTGTTTTTTTTATGTTTTACATTGTTGTTTAAGTAATGCAACTAATTAATTTTAATTGTATTTTACAACACGATAATAAAGTGTTTTTTTTATTACCAAAGTAATTCCTTTATTACTGAGGAGAAGCTTATATATATTTTTAAAACTACCTTCACTTTTAAAAAATTACAAATGTAATCGGTTATAGAAAATTAGTTATTTTGGTATCAAGCATCATAAAAACAATCGACGAAGTTAAGCGAAGTTTTGCTTGAAACTTGTCTACTAAAATCATTTACTCTCCATTAGTTAAACTAACATATAACTCGTGATGTTTCAATGTCGTTTAAAATGGTTGATTTTATAAGACACAATTTTAAGTCAAGTTAAATTTTCATAATAATTTGATACCAATTTAAAAATGTCATAAAATTACTAATATTCACAAGAAGTTCATAATATGTATAAATTAATTTATATTAACATCACTTGTTCAAATCTATGTCATCATTTGTAACATTGAATATTGCAATATGTTTCGGCGTCAACTTATTTGTGGTACAATTTATAATTTGTTACACTTACATTCGCGCCAAATGTCTCCTTATGAAGTCAAACGTTATGAGACTCATGTTTCATCTCTTGTGAGTCTGGATGCATTTTGTTCTTTTATTTTTTTTTACACTTGCATCGGCGATGAACAAAAACGGAGCCGCAGACATGTGCGACATGTTAGTTGTTTCAGTGTCTCATAAAGAAACAAATTAATGCAAATAAACGAGGTTAAATGGGAGTCTACAACACACCTCAGTTGGAATGAACAAATGACAGCAAATATGAATGAACCCAGATACCCATAAACAAATTTGTAAAAATAATAATCCTTTGATCCTCAATGGACATACATATGTATGATTATTTACTGTAATATTAAATGCAATGAGAACATAAAAGTAATTTCTTTATTTTTGCTTTAACTAAATCCAATATTAAACTTTCAGGTTTTCCTCTTACTTAAATATTCATGGCAAATATACATATGTATGTATGTATATTTGTACATTTGTCGGTTTATCAAATAAAAGGTGTAAAATATTAAAGCCCTATTCTCTGTAAAGGATTACGAATTATTACGTTTTAAAATGTACCACCATCTAACTGTTGGGATGCAAATACATAATTGTGAGTGTTTTGATTGCTGTCATACAAGACTACTTTCTATGTCGGGGTTTACACGAGGAAACAATTGGAAGGAAAACATTTATTTTGTTTTTGTTTTGTTAGTAAATTACGGGAATGATATAAATTCCTGACCCGTAATTTGTTGCCAAACTAAATGTTTTTCTTCCAATTGTTTCCTCGTGTAAACCCCGACTATGATATCAGAAAATTTTGCAAAGTGATAAATAATTATTAACACAAAATGCATGTAAAATTACGTACAAATACCTGCTTATATATATGAACAAACACAAACAAAGCCACTTGAATATAAATTTATTAATCAGCAAATTATAACACTTACGTAAGTCGCGTGTTGGTCAAATTCAAAAGTGTCAAAAGGGATTTAACACTCGGTAATATGTTGATGACAAGAGATTCATTTAAATTTTATACTTTTTGTCAGTTGGACAACGAGTCACTCAGGCTATACAGCCAACAAATTGAGCAGTAAGAATGAAAAATTCTTAATTGCAAACGATTTCACGATTCATGTGAGATTAACAAATTTTAGTGCTAGTAAAATGATATGCTGCCTTTTTCAAATGCCCAAGTAATGTACGTTCTTTAGTCAAACTCGTATCAACAGGAATATATAGTGAAGCTAAGTTTTGCTACGTTTATACTTTCGCTTTTGCAAATAAAGCTAATTTTTATTTGCAAATACTTAACTCACTTTTTGTACGGCAGATTGCATAAAGAAATAGTTGTGCGGGAAGTAGCAAAAAAAAATTTGGCTTTAGGTTTATTAAATTTTTCAGTTTAAACACTTTTCTAAATATACATTACTGTTCGAAAATATAGCGCACCTAAAACAACCTGTTTGTCTTCAATGTAACTCTTCAAAATATTTAAATATAACATAGATTTTGTTGTTTATATGTACACCTAATTCTGTTTTTACACGGTAGATTGGTTCCAGAAAAAACAATGTAAAAAAAGACATTGATCGTATGCAAAAAAAAAGTTATTCGTTCCTTATCTCTAAAACCTATTAAAATTAGTGAAAAAAGGATTTTTTAAAAACAAGTAATCATGTTTATTTTAATTAATTACATATGTATGTATATGTATAATGTGTATTTACACAAGCATAGTTATTAAAGACAAAAAAATATGCACTCTAATAGCGTAGACAGACGACAGCGTTAATTTGCATTAGTTGGCTTAATTCAAATTAACTTGTGAATTATCCCCAAAACAATGTGTATTAGATTTGCCGTAAATGCACAAAATCAAAATAAATTTATACTGAATTTAGCTATTTAAATATGGCAATACCGTCAAAATGTTGACAATTATGAAATTAAAATTTGAAAAAAAAATATGAACATATTTTTTCCATTTAAAGATTTTCTAGGGAAAAAAGCAAGTTTGTGGTGCGATAGCGATGCACAGGTTCTGTTAGAGCTGTGGATGGAAGTGCCACCGACTTGCGACGTACAAAAGTAAATGGGCACATTTACAAAGTTAATATCAAACCTACAAATGTTCACAATTGTATGTCTTTTATTTCAGAGTGTCCTACTGCGATCCCAACTTGCAGCAACATATTCAGATTATTGGTTGCTAATGCATTTACAATTTTTACATTATGAAGCAGTTTCGGCAAAAGTAATCCAGATATCTTTCAAATAAATAGTGCTTTTTCACCAACAAAAATTCAAAATATTCAAAAATTGTCGTCTGTCAGGGTAAACTTTTAATTCACATTAGTGAACTTTTAAAGCAAATTAACGCTGTCGTCTGTTTACGGTATAAGCTTAAAAGTAATGTAAGTTAAATGTATGACAAGTTCAGGAACTAAAAACAATTACTTAAAACAGCTACATATGTAGTTTGTTAAAAAAAATAGGTTTAAGGTAAAAAAAAAATATTTAAAAAAAAATTAAAATGATAATCATAAATACAGGAACATAAATTTAATTGCTGTCATCATCGCATTCGCTAACTTTGAATGCGTATAAAATCACTTTCATCTCTTGAATGATTGCTCTGACCAGTAAATTTGCTTGTATCCACAAAAAGGGAATTCCCTAATGAAAGAAAAATATATGAACATTTTTCGCAAAAATTAAATTTGACAAAAAAAAATTTAAAGCCAAAAGAATGGAATAATATCGAGTAAAAAATTAAAATTTTTTTATTTTCAAAACGTGTTAAATCAAAACCGTGTCAAAACAGAATTAGGTGTATATCAGATTTTGGTTATTAAGTAAAAAGAAATGGTTTAGGTTACAAAATAAAAATAACAGCACTGGATTTATAAAATATGACTAAAATGATTATTCATAATTGTAACTTAATTTACAAAAATTTAATTAATTAAAAGAAATCATTTAAAAAATTCCAACTCAGCACAGAAAAAAAAATTCATAATATTTATAATTATTTTATAAAAATTTGCCAATGAACGGATTTAAGAATTTTTTCCTAATACTTAT
>NDXZ01015046.1:0-25361 GCA_003055125.1 Paykullia maculata
CTGATAGGAGGATGACTTTTGCGCCACCTTGTATATTATTTTTGTAGTAAATCTTAGATGAGTGAGTGTAATATATACATACATATAAGGCTGCAGTAAGCTACGTAATATTTGCATTGACATTAACTATGTTTTTAATAATAATATGTTTATGACAATCATAAGAAGGATTTCAGTGTTGATAACATTTTTAAATTATTCTCATATAAAAATAAATCTTTTAATACGTGAATATTTATCGATATTTTTGCCTATTGGCTTTAGCTATATTCATCTGTCTATGAGAAAGAATTTCACGGTCAAACTGTTATGATGAAAAATTTTGAACATATAAAAAATATTAATTTCCGACAAAATCTGGTACTAAAATTATAAAATTAACCCTTATCCTGTATTCATGGGTCAAAATTGCTCAAACCGTTTTTAAATGTAATTATTTTTACACACATACAATCAAATTTTTTGAAAATCCTGTACAATTATTTATTTATGCAAATACTAACCAAATATAGAGAATAAAGCTATAGCAATTTTTGTAAGGCCTGTATGAAAAAAATCTGCATATGGTATATGGCTGAAACACAACTGGGACGAACGACGAATTTTTCGTTGCGAATATTCGTCGTAGAAAATAAAACACATGTGTGTATATGAAAATGCACACAATCAGTGCGTCGACTAAAATTCGTCATGCGTAACGAACTTGAAATAGGTTTATTTCTATTTCTTACTCCGACGAACGACGAATAGTTTGGTACAGCGTGACCATTTCTTTTTTCCTTTCTTTTTATTTTGTTATTTGTAACCGAACGAACAATTCTTTGATTCATATTAAGTTTTTTTTTTTTTGTTTATAAATTAAAAAAATTAAAATGACGTACACAGCTGTTTTCGTCGTTCCAAATGTGTTTCAGTTGACGAATTTACGCAACGAATGTCAACATACGAATTCGTATTGTTGTGCGAAATTCATCGTTCGTCCCAGTTGTATTTACACCAATATGTGGGTCAAAAATCCCAATGCCATCAAGCCAATGTTAAAAGTATAAAAACTGCCTAATAAAAAAATTTGGTTTTGATCCCGGGTCTATAAACAGCAAAGCAAAATAAAAAACAAAAGAAAGAACTGTAATTGTTTAATTATTTCAACTTATTTTTAAATAATTTCAACTTATTTTGAAATTATTAAATTTTTGAATTTTTTCAAGTTATTCTGAAATAATGAGACCTGAAGAGATTGGAGCTCTGGTAATGCAATCTGATTTGGAGAAAGAAACTCGAAATGATACATCAAGTGAAGATGAAAAAATGTTGTTTCGGAAGTTGGATCTATTTATGATCTTAATATATCATCAGGTTCTAAAGAAGAAAAATTCGAAATCGTTGTTGAAGTTTGAGCAGAATCAGCAGTATTCACCTCCAAAAATGGTTAATATATATGGTCAGAAACACAAGCAATTAAAGAAATTAAAAAGGTGTGCGAGACAGAACATTATGATTCTTGCTCCTGGCCCTTACGCCTTATGATATTTCTATAGCAGATAGCAAAATGTCATCGTTTATGCTATTTATACCAGATAAAGTAATAAAAATAGTTATTGATATAACAAATCTACAGGGTAAGAATTTTAATATTTTGCATTTTTCAAAAAAATGTTCGGATTGTAATAAATTTATTTGTAATAATTGTTCTGAAATGTGTTTTAAAACTCAATAAGAAATAAAAATATATACGTTTTTCATATTGGGTAAACTAATGTTAAATGCGTTCTATTTCTTAAGTACAGAGTAAGGGTTAAATGCAAACATATTAAAATGTCAACGTATCCCTTGTTCTCTTCTCTTTTCCCTTTGACTTCTTTTTCCCATCTCAAGGAGCGCACAACAAGCCGACTCGCTGGCTTAAGCATATGTCTTACCCTTATTATCCTTTATTAACTCTGCCTGAATTTTTAAACATTTAAAAACATAGTAGCTATTAATTTAATTATGTATTTAAAGCTGCTAACCTTGTAGAAGCATACAGTTTCCTTAATTTTTTCAACAGAACCGTGGTGTATCCTAACAAAAAAGGTATTTTAGTTCCATCCCTGTGATACATTTACATTGTTTAAGTAACTACAAGAACATTAAACATCGCATTACATTAACCAAAAACATAACTTTAGAGTCGAGTAGCAAAGCCTTTAAAATAATTTAATTTAATAATACGAATGTCATTTATTTAAATAATTAAAAAAGTCCTTAATAATTAACCTTTGGAAATGTCGGTGTGGCGCATGAAAGTTTATATTTAAATATTTTGATTTTTTATTTTAAGTTACTGTAGGGTATAATATGCCCTGGATTGGCCAACTTCAACTTACTCTTTTGGTTTTTTTTAGGAAGCTAAATGTTTTATTTGCCTATGAATGGATCGTTATCATAATAAAAATTTGGTAAAGTACTCGTAAAGTACAAATAAAAATTAACACGCAAATAAAATCGTATACATCAAAAGCACGCTTCAAACACAGCAAAATAATATTATATATGTACATACTATTTACATAATTTTATGTAAAAGATTTATTACAGTTCATTTGAATATTTGTCTTTTAGTAATGTTTATGCAAATTAAATGCAAAGAAAAACCCCTTAAAATATATCGCCATAACAAATAATGTTTTCCTCTTTTATAAAGTTAAGATCATTGTAACTCGTCAAGTTTGGTGCCAAATTAAAGGTTTCTTTAAAGATAAACTTGGTTTTGTAAAATGAAAAATATAAATGAATAAGACATTCATGAAGAGTTGCGTAATTTGTGTGATTCAATAAGTTTTTTTAAAATAAATTTAATTTGGTAACAAATTTTAAGTTTATTATAAATATCTTTGGTATGGAATAATAATGCTGAAACAAAATGAATGAAAGAATTGTTTTACAGCATCATTAATGAAAGAAAATTGGCAAAAAAGGCTTACTCTAAGATGGTATGATAGAGTTGGAAAACCTTTAAAATTTTTTGGTATACACAACACAGTGATTTATTTAAAGCGAGTTTAGAGATGGAGGCAGTGGCAACTAAGAATCTAAAAAACAAATTTTATTTAAAATTCAGTTTAATAATTTAATATAATAAATACTTTCAGTTAATATTTACGTACATATGTATGAATGTTTGTGTATGTATTGTACATATATATATAAGAACTACCGAAACACACAAATTTGTATTAATGGCAAAAACAATTTTTTCCCTGTCCAGTACAATTTAGCAAATATTTTTTACAAACTAAAGATTAACTTAAAAAACCTATAAAGATGTTACCAACATAAAATACGGTTGCATAAATACTTTATAAATAATTTGAAGAAAAAAGTAATTGAATAATGTTTTTACCACAGAGTATTACTCATTAATTTAAATACATACATATAAGAAAAAAATACAAAATATAATAAATAAGCTTTATTGCCTTTTAACTCATTGTGTGCTTGTGTCCTTGAAGAATCCTACGAGAAGTTTGAAAATATTTAAGTTCACCTGTGTTCTTGTTATGTGTTCAATAAATTAATTTTTTTTTTGATTTTCCATTACTCACATTACATAAATGCATGCATACTTACAAGTATACTAATTTGTTTAAATAATTAAAGACTCTGAAAGAATAAGAGGAATGGTACCTATATTCAGAAAATTGTAAATGTTGCCAATGGGTTTTAGAAAAATATTTTTGGTTTCATCGAAAGTTTTTTTTACATATATAAGAAGTATTAGTAAATAAAAAATGTACTAAAAATTTAATATTTAAAAACTATTTTATAAATAAACATCAAATCGGCTGTTGTTAGAGGTACCTAGTAAAAACTTTAACACGACAATATCATTAGAGTCAAGACCTACCACGCTCGCTTACCAAAAGGGACTTTGTAGTCATTATTTTAATGCCTTTAAGTAACTTTTTACTACTAATGAATAGAGTAGCCCTTTTAGATAATAAATCGGGAATTAAATAAGTCATTACTTTTAAAATATTATTTAACCACTTGCTAAGTAAAATATCTAGTTGATTGTACGGGCTTACAGAACTCATTATCAATAATTTATTATATTCGTTATTAACCAGTTTTTGCTGGGTAGTTTGACGAAAATTGTTATCTATTATACTTTTTTTTTTTTGTTTTTTTTTAAGTTTTCTGATAAATCTATTAGACAAATATAGACAAAGCATATCTATATGTTAATAAAAAGATGAAAAAAATTTGTATGTATGTTTGTATGTTTGTATTTTATAGCTGGCCACACCGTTGGACTGATTTTTTTTAAATTTTCACAGCATGCTACTAATAGTCTCAAAGGAACAATAGGCTAAAATTGTTTGGGAAATTTTGGTAACATAAGAGTAACGTTAGTGATTTATTATCGTACAGCCCGAACCCATTAAGCTAGAAACATGAAGTTGAAGCTGTGGGTTCACCACCCGATGTGCCGACCTACTAAAAAGGTATTTTTGGAAATTCAAATATTTAGGGGGTAAAAAAGGAAAAAATCGGTAACCTTATGTTTGCTAAACTAAACAAGATACAAATAAAATTAAAAAAGTGTTGTATTCTACTCAAAAAATAAGCGGATAGGTGTCTGATACTTTTTTCAAATTCGGGAGCCTAGAGGAAAAATGGGTAAAAATTAATTTTGGTATATTTTTTGGGCCCCTTGCAACTTCTTAACCAATAAAGATAAAAATTTTATTTTAACAGCAATGAAGATAAATATAAATACGTTTTTGGGACTTTTTGGAAATTCGAACTTATAGGGATAAAAATTGTACTTTTTTGGTACTTTTTTAATATATAATATTTTTGTGAAATTTGATAGATTTCATGTAAAGCGGTAATATTTTACCTTTAGAGAAAAAAATTTCGGCAATTAAATAGGGATTCAAATAGTACCAAAAAGGGGAGGAAAAGGAGAAAATGCGTTTAAACGTAAACTACTTGATCAATTTGGATAAAAGTTGAAACACAGGTTCCTTCAGACTCAAAAAATAGTATGATATAATACAATTTAAATAACATTAATATTGGGCTAAAGAAAGAAGACATTGAGGGTGAACAGGGGCGAAAAAGTACTTTTTCAGCTTTTTTTTTCTTCGGCTCTTTTACATTTTTCTATTGAATGGCTTTTAATTAAGATAGAAAATCATATAAAGAGACGAAAAAGTACTATTTCAACCTTAAGGGTCCTTTTTTGAGTTCAGTGTAAATAAGTCCTACTGATCCTGATTGAGATAGAAAACCATATATGGGGGGCAAAAAAGTACCTTTTCAACTTTTAGGGTACTTTTTAATTTTTTTTTTTACTTGATAAGTCAAGAAATGTGAAATAAGGGTCTACTGATCCTAAAAAGAATAGGAAATCAAATAAAGGGCAAAAAGGTACTTTTCACTTTTTAAGGTGCTTTTGTACATTTTTTTTAGTTTAATTAGGGCCTATGGCTTTTAATTAAGATAGAAAAACATATATAGTTGACAAAAAGTACTCTTTAAAATTAAAGGGTAATTTTTTTAATTTTTTATGTTTCTGAATCTTAAAATGCGATATTTGGGCCTATTGATACTAATTGAGATAATTAAGGCGAAAATTACTGTACGAACTTTTAAGGTACCTGCTTAAATTTTTGGAGTTTGTGTATCTAAAAATGAGGACCTATTGATCCTGAATGAGATAGGAATCACAAGTACTTCTTCAAGTTAGGGTACTTTTCACATTTTTTTAAGGTTTAATAAGTTTTAAGAACTAATAAATTAGGGCCAATTGATCCTAATTATGATAAAAAAGAGAGCGAAAAAGTGATTTTTCATCTTTAAAGGATTTTTTTTTTTTAGTTTTTAAGTTTGTGAGCTGAAAAATATAGTTTTAGTAACTGTTGGTCCAGAATGAGATATGAAACCATATATGAAGGCAAAAAGGTACTTTTAATTTTTTATGGTTCTATTTCATTTTAGAACTTATGAATCTAGAAATGTAAGGTTAGGGACATTAATCCAGGTCGAGATAGGATTTTATAAACTTTTTCTTAATAGTTTTAGAATGGTGCTTTTTTCCATTTATTGGCTTTATTGTGCTAGAAGTGACTGATTAGATCTAGATTTAAATAGGATATAATATATAGAGGGTTGAAATAGAGCTTTTTTTTATTTAGTATTAGATAAACGAGAAACAGCCTTTAGATTAACAGTTCGGAATCCAAACCACTATCTGTAAGAAGCGTCAAGTTTTTTAAGCAAAAATTTAATTTGGACATTAAATCAAGTTTGCTGATTAGCCATATTTTACTTAAATTTCATTGGCTTCCAAAATAAAAGATAATTGATTATTTTTATCATCAAAATTATAAATCTGGTCACAGCTAATGTTATTTATTTATAAGTAAATATGTACGAGTTGTCATCATTGTTTAAAAGCAAATCATAATTCATCAAAAGAATAACGTGTTTTGAAAAGACAGTATATTAGGAGTTGATTATATAAAAGCACTTAAGATCTGTGGTTGACAAATACTTAATCAATCAAATCTAATTATACTATTTAATAGCAAATGTCTTTATTCATTTTTTATAAGAGTTTCAAAGTGGTCCCATTGCAAAAGAAAATTTTCGTTTATCATTTTCTAAAGAAGAAAATTATAGATTTTAAAATATTTTAAGGTTGAATTTGAAGTATGATTATATTTTAATAAAGAAAACAACTTCAACGAATTTGGGTAATTACATTTAAATCTTTTTTATTAAACTAGTTCTTTCGTTTTTAAGCTTAGAAGGACAATTTGAATTAACGATGTATTTTTAAACAATAATGAATATTAGGTAGAAATTGTTTTTTTTAGAAAAATATATGCGTTTAAATTTAAGCATAAATTGTGGGATATTATTTTTTTAAGACTTAAAAAATAATTAAATGCCATTTTAAAAATCCTTTATAATTTTTACAAAAAAATTGCCTTTTTATGGACATTAAATCAAAACCTTGTTTAAAATAAAACATCAATATTTGTCTTACTAAAGTTTTCTCATACCATTTTAAAGGTTTTTGGTTGGAATAAAAATACTTGATTTAAATACTAAGGCAAACTGGCAACACTTCTTGTACGCTGTACCTTATAATTTATAAAATGGTTAAGGCAACACTGTCACAAAACTGCCACTGAACCGTTTAACGCAAATGTCAACAGACGTGATGTTGCATTTAAAACCCTCCCTAGGGAAACAAAACAAACTTAAAAATATATAAACCATTTTGTAAAAAAAACACATTTCGTTAATTGTATGCAATTTATTTTCTCAAACCCCTTCTTTCTTTGCATTTGCCACACCGCCATATATTAAATACTTTTATGAAGATAACATAAATCTCTATAAAGATTTTATCACTAATGTCTCTTAAATGTCATGTGAATATATTTGTGTAATTATGAGCAGACATTTGTTAGTTAAGTAAGTCAGTGATGAGCCCCTCAAGTAAAATAAGGTAAAATATATATACGAATAAATTATAAAATAATTTTACTTAATTTTCCAGAGAAAATCAGGTTTAAAATTATAATCGTTTTATGTTATAAAGAAAGCACTTAAACATAATTTGAAGTCTTAAATAACCATTCTTATGAGGAAAGAGAAACATTAAACAAAGGTATTTTATTCGCGGAAGTAGAGGAAATAATTGAAATATTACTTATACCAGAAAACACGTCAAAACAATTTACTGTTTTTACACGAAATTAAAGTCAATTATTTTTACATATAAAAACTTTTTAAATTTTTTTTTAATATTCATCAAATACTATTTAGAAAATGTATTAAGCGTATAGTACACGAAATGTTAAAAACAACATGCACATGTGTCTCTGACGTCACGAAAATGTTTAGTAAGCTACAAGGTGAAAGTACACGACATCTAGCAAATGTCGCTTCATGATGACGACAAAATTCGTCGGAGTCACATGCGCATGCTGCTTTTTACATTTCGTGTACTATAGGCTTCAAACATTTTTTAAAAATTAACGGTGTCTCAACATACACTTAAGGTTTATCATCACTCCAAATACGGCAGTTTTGTTTATTGACGTATTCATTCAAACAAAAGTGAGATTTATCGATAAACGAAATTCGCTTATGAAAATCGGGATCAACAGCAATCATGTTTTGGCCCCACTCTCCAAATCTACGCCTTGCTAGGTAATAGTGGGTCTTTAATTGTTGCACGAGTTGTATTTTGTAAGCACACAAACTAAAATCTGGATGGACACATATTCAATTCCTGCACACAAAAAAAAACATGGTTGAGTATGGTTACGGTAATATGATCACATACAATTTTAAAATTCTATGATTGCCACAAGCATAATATGGTTGTAGTTATATTTACGTCAATACCATGATCATGTATATGGTTGCGTTAATCATTATAATATTGTCCAAACTATAAACTTGGTTACGGATAATCATATATATGAAGCCCTTAAAATATATGATAACCATAATCAAAGAGCATTATATATATGATTATAGTTTATAGTTTGGACAATCATATAATGATTCTCGCAACCATATAATGATTCTCGCAACCATATATATGATCATGGTATTGACGTAAAATATAACTACAACCATATTATGATTGTGGCAATCATATAATAAGTGCAATAATCATAGAGTTTTAAAATTGTCTGCGATCATATTACCGTAACCATACTCAACCATGTTTTTTCTTTGCGTGTGTGCACAATGGCCGATAGACTGATTCGAGTCTTCCTCTACGCTACGCTCTACAGCTGCAATAAGTTTTTCTGTACGCACTATACGACGTCTCTGTGGATGCGTATTATCATTTAGAGTAAACGTGTTGCGAAAACGATCCATAGTTAATCGAATTAATTGGTCTGATGGACGATTATGTTAACCGTCAAATGGACAACATGATTTTCAAAATAAATTTGCACAATTTTGAAGCTTTGTTTAGATGTCAGTCTTTTCATGTTGAAATGGCAAACCAAACTATATATAAATTACTTGACAGCTGACAAAATGGCCGCCAGTTAAAAAATTGTAACAAAATATTGCATTAGACAATTTACTAAGAGTTTAAGTGTTTTAAAAATAAATAGATGATATGTCTGTTTGCATAATTAAATAAATATGTATCTATAAATACATACATATGTATGTTTATATTATTATTCTGAAAATGCGTTCAAGTAAAGTCTTATTAAAGCATTTAAAATTATAAATTCTTAAGCTACAAAGTTTTACAAAAGCCAGCTAAAACTAAATAAGTATGTACTTAGTTATGTTTGTATATATGTATATTAGATTATTAATAAATTAAAAAAAAACAACATTGAAACCAAAGACTATATTTATAAATATAGAGTCTTTTACGAAACACTTGCGCCCAAGTTTGTGATTAACAATAAAAAATTTAACTATTTTTTTACGACAAACGGCGCACCTACATACCTGCCAAGATAATTTGGGTACCCTGAATCCAATGGTGTTATTCACTTAGACCAGAATGGATGTGATCTTGTGCTTGCGAAATAATTAATTATTGTTTATTTTCCATTGAAATTAAAAATTTTTTAAATCTTAAAATTTGCGAGAAGATAATGATTAAAAAATTTTTGTGCTTTGAGCAATTGTCCAAACGATAAACATATCTCATGTAAATATATATCGATAGCTAAAATGCTAAAATGCGTAACTGACAAAAATATAATTTTACAGGAGAAGTTAATCCCTAACTAAGACAATTGGAATTTAGAGAGATTATACATTTTCATGGTTTGGTCCATTGTTCTGATCTCATCAACTAATGATTTGCTATGTCCACTAACAATGTACATTAACATTAAATTGATTTTTAACAAACTCGGAGTTTCTTAGCACATATAAGCATACCACACCATGCCCATTTTTAATCTTTGGCTGAAATAGGTACATTTCTGGCCGTTTCAACCATCTCAATGTGCATCCAAGTTCAGGCTTCATCCTCTTTTTGCTAATATACCAGCCTTAAGGACTCTAACCTTCAATAGAAGCATGTATGTATGATAGCAAGTATTTGCGTTGTTTGTCAGGTGGGTGTTGTAGCCGAAATTTCCAAACAATCCTGTTAAACAGTAACACATTGAACGTTTTAGACTGCTGTAAGGCACAAACATATATACAAACACATAAAAAAGAAGAAAAATATGTTTTTTTTTATATATTGAATCTAATATAAACCTATGACCGTTGACATCCTAAATTAGTTTGGAGAGGATTTAGTGTTTTTTCCATAAATTTGTAGACATTTATATATAGATAATATATAAACATGTACAACATTTTTACTTACAAATACATACTTACATATAAATATATAAACACATACATTTAATGAAATACTAACACGCAGTCAATGAACCCTTGTTCTCGTTCAGCTTAAATCCAGTTTCACAAGTAAACTAAAAACTATAATTTGTTTGTTCATTCTATGTACAATCCCAACAACTATTTGCTTTTAATAGACCCCAATATTACATACAAATACCATCATTTAAATCCAAAGAAAAAGTACAAAATCACCACTAAAAATAGCCCCTAAATAAAATTTATTAATAGAACGTGACATTTCGTTGAAAAGCAACATCCTTTGATAGCCAAAAGCCATAGAACAAGGAAAAAAAACAGGAAAACAAAATCCTTTTTCAGGTTAACAAAATACATATTTTCTACCTTAAGGCAAAATTTATAGTATAAAAGATGTTTGTTATTTGCGTTTACAATTTTATGGTTATAAAAGAAAAACTGGACAAAGCTGACATTGTTGTTACTATAATTATATGTTGCACGAGTGTTTCCTATTTTAGCTGATCAGTTCCCAAATTCTAAAGAAAACGTTTTGAAATTCTCGATGAATAGGCACAATTTTTTTTTTAAATTACTGAAAGTCACTCCAATGAAGTAAGAATAAAAAATTAAGATGATTAGATTAGAATTTGGATTGTGCTCCGCAATTGTACAATAACAAAAATGCCCGTCCAAAAAAAATTTTGATGCTTAAAGATAGTTAAATTGCTTAAACCTAAATCCCACAGTTCGGACATAAAAACCAAATAACGCACCATTAATAGTGGATGAGAACGATGCCATGGTCAATCATATTTTGTTTATATAAACCTTTGATACCCTTTTTTATTTGAATTTTCAATTGTAAAACTAATAACATTTTTTAATAATTTTCTATCAATTTGTTTTAATAGAATATGGAACATTAGAAAAAACCTTATGATTTAAATCTATTCATAATATTTGTATGGCTTTCAAAACCAAATACTTAATTATTTATGATAATCAAAAGTTTGGGAATTGGTCTATAACAAACACACATTCTTCTTATTAAAAAACGCTTACAGTGGTTTATACTTGTTTGCTTAAAACAAATTACCATAATACAAGTGGCAGCCTAAATAACATCTTATGTTCAAATCTAGACACTTATTGTGCCTTTTTTGTAAATTATATTTTTGTATTATAGTTTTGTTTTGGCTCTTATTACTTCTATTTTGTTGTTGTTGTTGTTGTTGTTGTAAGGGTTGACTGTGATTTTCGTTTTGTTTAGCTATATCTGCCATAATTAGATTTTGTGTTTTTGTGTCTTCACTTGTAAACAAAGCGTTAACCTTATAGCAAATTTTGTTTCGTCTCATCTTTGTTTGCCAATTGAACATTTACAGACAAAATGCGGTTGGACAGACTGCGGTTATGAGGGGACGTTGTTAAAGAATTTTCTTTTTATATCCTTCAACATCACTTCAACCTCCATAAATATTAATATATATTTACGCCCTCAACGAATATTTCAACACCCATTTATTAGATAACAGTGCTGAGCAAAGTTTGAGCAAATATAACTATTAGCATAAGGGATTTTAATATATTTTATTTTGTACAAATGTAGGTTCTTTAATTTAATTCCATATGACTAAGCGCAAAACTTTCCTTTATTCACAAAACCACAGATTGGTGTTCTAAAAATTAAGATATTCACTATAGCAATATTTTTTTATAGGTATGCGAAAGTAGCTTAATCATTTGTTCAAAGTTATAATTAAAAAAAAAAAAAGATGTTTTCTATATTAAAATTTTGTATTGACGATGAAATCGTAGCTGGTTTCGAAAATGCATTTTACTCGACTTATATCATATGGGAAACTGAATTTTTAAATAAAATAACCTTCTAAATATATCACACTTTCAAAATATAAGAACTTAAAACCAAAATAATAATCATTAATATATTTTAATTTAAGATTTAACCTAATTACCGCTCCCTTTTTACAATTACTCTCTGCTGCATATCTACATATGTGGATGTAAAATATCTGTCAACAGAACAGAAGAAAACGTTCCCACAAGGGTGCCGACAAAATTGTAAGAGTTTTAGTTGTTCAAACATCTTTAGAAGTACAGAAACACGTAGTTCGAGGTTAATGCCAATGTTGACTGTTTTCTGTTCCAGCCCTAAAGAATTGAAAATCCTGGGCTTTCGGGGTCACAAAAGTATTAATATAAAGCTGTTGTAAAGGAGGTTAGAGACAGTTGCACCAAGATGGGTATCATCATGGGTATATAGTAGGGATAGGCAAATGCGAAAAAATCTATATTTTTTTTCAAAATCGTTGCCGGTCGATATATGTATGTATATCGAATTAAAAGTATCGATTTTTTGATAATTTTCATAAATTCATAAAATACAGCGGCCTTATTCTGGCATTCTATAGCGAACGAAATTTTATTCCAACGTGCGAGTTTTCGTTGCTTTAGGTATAGGACTTTGCCAGATCACTATCGAATGCCAGCACTAGGCCCCAGGTAAAACGAACTTCATATAACAAAACCTAACTTTTTATTGATGTTTAACAGATTACATAGATTAAAATATAAAGTGAGGCACTGTAAAAAATTATTTGTTCCAGTAATTATCGGATAAGAAAAAAGAGCACCCTCAGTTTAATGTGTCCACCTTTTCTATTGGTTATTGTCAGATTAACCGCTATAGCAACTCTTTTTGAATACACCGAGGAAGCCTGACAACTTAAATATTTAACGGCGACTTTAGAAAGAACAGGCGTCAAATGCAGGACACTTACAACTTGACATGGTTAATGCTTTGTTAGATATACGTTAAAAACCAAACAATGTATTTAAAATATTATCCACAAGTTATGCACAATTGAACAGCTAACGCTAAATACATCCCAGCTATGAAACAACATATTAAAATTTTCAATTTTCACACTTGATAGTTGCGGGCTTGAATTAAATCTTGTTGCTCTAGACTTGCAAATACCTTAAATAGGATCAAATTAAACGCGCCGTTGTTGTCAATAAAAACATTATAACAGCCTATTCGATAAAGACTGTAATAAGAAGATTTTTTTACAAATTAATAACATAAAAGAAAAAACTGGAGGTCAAAAATATCGAAATAAAATTGCAATAGCGAAGCACATAGGTCAAAATTCAATATTTTCGCGGCCAAAATTGAATTTTAAAAAGTAAAGGTAAACATATAAAAAAACACGTTTCTGGGAGAGTTTCCAAGAATCCTAACTGAAACCTACCACCTATCTGGGATACACCGCGACCGTATACAGGCAATTGAAATTTGACCGTCAACCCGTAGAGCAGACAAAAGTTACAAGGTTTATATATTTTTTCTGCGCCAGTTTTTTAAGTGAAAGTGATGGATTCCAAAAACCCAGGTATGACACAAGAAATGGCTACGGAAGAGTGCGAATGATAGTTATTAAAATGTAAAATACAAATTTTTTGTGTATGCACTTCGTTTAATAATTCTAATCTGAAAGATAATCTTACCATTACTTTTGCTATATAAAATGCATTAACTTATATAAAGGTACTCAGGTACCCTTATCAGGAGGATAAGGAATATTTGACTTTCGGTTGCTCCATAAACAACCCAAACAAATTAGGAAAGCTTCAAATAAAAAAAATCCTTAAAAAATGATTACCTCAAGAAACTGCGGAGCCTCAACTTTGTATCTTTTGTTGATTAAGAGATACTTGACTTTAAGGTTCGCTCGGTACCGGGGTTAGGGTTAAAAATATCGATATATATATATATATATATATTATATTGTTATTTACCCAACCTTAGTACATAGGCTAACAAAAGCACTTGATCTTTTTTTAGTTTATTTTTAATTACACATTTCTTTTATTTTTGTTTTCTTCCGCTGCTTTGATTTTACAGATGTTCACTAGAATCGTAATTGTAAGACAAATGTAAGAAATTTCTCTAAGACATACATTTAAATAACAAATACAAACCTATTTGCACTTAAAATAAATATGCCAATAACGCAAGAAAAGTTTATTAAAGCTGGTTTAACATAATATGCATTTTACACATTACTTGTAACTTTTGTGACCCATATTCTTGTCAGATCAATGTAGACTATGTTCTTATTAAAACTTTTTCATATGTATTCACACAAGCCATAAAATGTTTGTGAAATTTTATTGTTGCCAAATAATTTTTTAATAACAAATTAATTTCGATAATAAAACATTTAAGTTAAATTTACTTTGTATTGAAAACTTTTTGATAAATTAATTATTTAAAGCAATTTGAAGCTAAATCAACTTTTATATGTAACTGTATGTTGTTGATTTGCCCTAAAATTTTCATCTAAATCTTGCAAAGTACTTTTGTTTTTTTTTTTAAATAATGACAACTGTAACATATTTTAGTTACTTTTTATTTTATTTTTATCACTTAACATGTTTTATTTTGGTTTTTGACAAATGTCTTTTGCTTTATTAAACCCTTGATAATTCTTTACTTTTACTTAACACCAGCACTTCTTTCAAGTTTAAGGAGTGAAAGCCACTATTATAAAGTGGGCACTATTAAGTTCAGTTGGTCTTCCAACATTTTTTTTCGTGCAAAAAAAAAAACAAAGTTAAAGGCCATCAAATTAATGTTAGACCCTAATATAATGACAAAACTTTCTGCTACAAATATTCTTTTAAGCAAACTGCTACATGTGTTTGTGTATGTAGGTTTGTCCTTAAGGTTTTAAGGCTTAAGATTCTTTTACTTTCCTTTTTGTTGTTCAAACAAGATTTGTTGTCTTACAGGCAACCAACTCCTTTTAAAGCAAATCAAATTTCATTTAAAGTTCAAACCAAAGGACACAAAAATGTTCACATTATTGAGGGTACAAATGAAATAGTTTCAAAAGGTGTCTGCATGCTCATAGATAAGAGTAATTCTAATTCTAAAGTGTGAATGTGTGTACGGGTTTTGTTATTAAATTACCTTTCTATAAAATAAATAAATGTCATTATTTTAATGTGTACCAGGAGGTGTGTTAAGGCAATAATTTCCACAAATAAAAAAAAAACAAACAAAAAACAAAACAAAAAATTCATGCAGTAAAAAGTTAAAGTTTCATCTCTTGTTTCTTAATTTATTAATACTTTAGTTTCAACTTTTTTATTGCTTTTTTTATTGCCTCCCAATTTATAATGTTTCCATGTACGTTATGTATGTTTTTGGTCACTTATAACTTTTGAGTTATTTTTACGACAAATGTTGAATGCTTTTTACTTTTAAAATAAACCTGTAAAATATCCCATTTTTATAACAACAAAAATAACACATAAATCATTTATTGGAATCTATTGAGGGAAAACAATATTTGTTTACAGTTGTATGAAGTTTTTACTATAAAAATAAGAATTTGTTTTAAAAAGAGCAAAATCCTTCATAATTGTTTGGGACATAGCCGGTTGTACATTGAAAAACAAACTTATATTACCATTGGTGGTCATCGAAAGTCAAACGGCTTTAAAACCCTTGACATCCAATGCGTTTAGGTCAAAAGCATTAGACGAAAGTACTTCAAGGATTAGCAGGCAACCAGAGCTTTTGTTAGATTTCTTGTCACTTTTGTTTCCTGGAAATGAATCAACTGACAAATTATCAGCAAATGAACCAAATAAGAGGCTTCATTTGCACTCATCTCAATGTAGCCTCTACTTTGCGAACTCTTTCGATAAACACCTAAGGAAACATGCAAACTGAAACTGTGTATATATTACAGGATATAAAGTTTTAAAGTCGCTACCGCCGGTCAGCCACTGCAACATCAAATTAACAACATATTGGCAGAAATTCAAATTTACTTCTGAAGTTTGTATGTAGATGAAAATAAGATAGTGTCAATGGAAAATATTCTTTGCCACTGTCTGGCGCTTATTTGAACATGCCTTTTGACACTCTCAAAACGCGATCTTGACCTCGCTTTAAACGGGAAGGATTCTCTATTCTTTCCTTCTTTCTCTTAACTCGATTCAATCTCCTTTCTATAGCACCTTTTCTCTTTCTCATCACACATATCCTTTAATAAACCATTCAGGACAAACACAATGAACATACTAGTCATTTGATTGCGCAGCAATTAGTTATAATTACACTGTGCGACAGCGAAAAAAGTACACTGACTTGGCTATATAGGTTTGATAGTACTATTTAAGCTGAGCAAAACCATCGCTCCGTTTTGCAACATTACTTCGTTGGAAAAAAATTTTGGATTTTTTAAAATTTTTTTTAGCATAGCTCGCAGGAATCTTTATTTTTCCCATACTATCTTCTAAAGAAATCGAACCAAAATAAAATCAAACAGCTTTTTTGAACATACCTATACGATCTGAAGATGTTCAGACGACTTATATCGCAAAAGTTGCTTTTTTTTTTGCGAATAACACCGTTTTTGATTTTTTTTGCCATAACTCGCAAACTGCTGAAATTTTTATATTACCATCTTTGACAAAATTGTAGCCAGAGTAAAATAAAACAATATTTGTGAACATATGCACCCTGAATAGCTCATAAAGACCACTTTGTACCTCAAAATGGTAGTTTCTCACAATTTTTTGACGCTCAAAAAAAACAACAACATTAATTCATATTTTATTTTTACATGAAACAGGATCTAATAATCCATTAGGATTAAATTCTAACAGAAATAAAATTCCATTTCATCCTTATTTTACATTCAAAGATATTTTATTGTTTGTTCTATTCTATTGTTTTGGCTTGTACTATTTGTTTGATATATTTAAAATCTACATCTAAAAAATCAAAAATTTTCTGTCAAAAAATGATGTTTTTTGCAAAAAAAGGTAATTTTTGCTAAATAAGTCATCTAAACATGTTCAGATCGTATAGATATGTTCACAAAAGTTGTTTGATTTGACTCTAGTTACATTTTTGAAGAAGAAAGTATGGAAAAAAAAGAAAGATTCCTGCGAGCTATGCTCAAAAAACTAAAAAAATTAATTTTTTTTTTGCATTTTCTTAAAAATTGTACAAAAAAATTTTTTTGCGGCTATGAAATGTTTAAAGGGTTATTCATTAGATACCTACCTACAGTTTTGTTCAATACATTAAAACGCTATTACCAAGTCTGAATGAGTTATTGGCTAAAATGTTATGGCACCATTTTTCGAAAAATTCACCAAGTCTCCCAATATGTTGGGGCCCATGAAATCATAACGCGAACTAATATTGCAAAACGGAGCTAGGGTTTTACTCATCTCAAATAGTACTATCGAACCTATATAGCCAAGTCTGTGTACTTTGCAAAAAATTATTTTTTGTCGCACAGTGTTATTAAACATTATTATTGTCTACACATCCTTAAATCTAACCTAGTCTACCTTCTGGTAGCAACGGAATGTGTAAAAAGGCAGGATGAAGTACAAACATAAAGGAAAAAATTTCAACCAAACAATCAAACTGTTCTATAATTTTATTTTTCATTGACATTTTCAATAAAATTTCTAAACAAACAATTTTTCCATAAGTTATTGCCTTAAATAAAGTTTTTGATAAATTAGAATTTTTTAATAAATGTTTTTTTTTTTATTACGAACTTTAGTTTTGATTTAAGACAATTATTTTTGGTTTTATTCTGGCTTAAGTTTATTTAAAATTTCTTAGAAATGTTATTTTTTTATTATGATAATGAATGAATAAAAATTGGAATGCATTTTCGAAACCAGCTACGGACTTCATCATCAGCACTCTTTGATCGGTGGTTACTGTTGGATGTAAATATCATCTATTAAACAGTTTATTAGGAAATAGAGTATGGTGATTGCTTGTCGCCCATACATATTCATATTTCCTACCACTTAATGAGTGAGAACGAAATTTACTACAACAACTATTTTCTACTTTTCATTTATATTATTATTCCTTATTATCACTAGTTTTATCCTACTCTAGCTATCAGTCGGATCGCGTGAAAGCAGTTAATTGTTTTCAACAATCTTTTTTGTTCTCAATCATTATTCTTTGTTTGGTCAGTATTCAACAGATTGTTGACATGACTAGTCATGATATGATTGTTTGCACCATGCCATGTTTTTTTTATTAGAATTTTTTAATAAATTTTTTTTATTACCAACTTTAATTTTGTTTTAAGACAATTATTTTTTGATAAATTTTAACTTTAAAAAAATTTTTTTAGAAAAATTTTGTTTAGAAAATTTGTTGTATATTTTTTTTGAGCGGAAAATTTTATATACATATAACTCTGGATGTATCTAAAGGAATCTAAAACAAGTTCGTTAACAGCTGCTAAGCAATAACATAAAAACATATTTTTAATTCGGTGTCTGCCTACTTTAAACCATCTTTAATGGGCATTTTTTTGTTCTGCCACTTATTTTTACAAAAATTTGTAAAACGAAATCGTTTAAAATTTTTTACTGGAAACAATTGGTTTATTTTTCAGTTTTTTGACTCTTTTGTTTCTTAAAATCTTAAATTTTTAATTTAATTATAAAAATTTCAATTTATATTTAGTATTGAATTTGAACATATCAACGAGCTACAATTTAAGGCTCGTTTAACTGTAATAAATGTTTCAAGCCTAAATAAATTAGTTTTCTGGTTTAGTAAATATTTAATAAAAAACACACTCCTTATGGTTTGCATTGGTTTTTGTGTTTATGTGTTACTTTATTACAAAAAAAGGTATATAAAACCACTTTTTCCATTATAGCTATTTAGGAGGACCTCTTACCGAGAGCTGCGGCAAATATTCAAATAACTAAGTGTTAAAATGCAAACAAAGTAACAGGGAAAATATAAATAAAAAAAATTATTTTTCAAATATTAAAATTTAATACACCAACCATTAAAGCAAATAAATAAAATAAAATAGTGCCTTATTTGTTAGAAAATTTACCAAAAATATCAAAAACCTTTTTGTTTTTGTTTAAGACAAACATTTTTAGCATATTTTCCATTTTAATCTGGGCAAATTTTGGGTTTGTTTTAAATAAAAAAAAAAAAATTTTACAGCATTAATTTTACTCACACACACTTACAAAAAAAAACTACAGTAATAACACTATATGCAGTGTTGCCGTTGCGGAAATTTTTCGCTCAGGCCATGTTTCGCCGTTTTGTTCTGTTTAACCCTAAACATTTTGCTGAAGCATAATAGCCTTGATTTTTATTAATTTTTGTAATTGCATTAGGTCTTTGTATATCTTCCTTTACCTTTGCTGTTTACCTAAAGCTTTTTTAATTTATTTAATATCGTTTTTTAATTTTTGCATTTTTACTAAAAATTTAAATAAAGTTTAATAATATAATAGTTTAAAATTTTATAGAAAAAAATTGAGTTTTTGTAGCCTTTCTTAAAGATAATTCAACCTTTTTTCTTAGCTTTCTTTGGCAATACTGGCTGCTTGATGTACGTACTGGCTTTTTTCGACCCTTAAGCTAGTCTAACTTGTAATTAAGTTAAGGAGTCAAAACAAAATACATTTTTATCTTAATATTTTCAACCAAACACCATGTGATGGAAATTATATCGGCCTTAAAAATTAAAATGAAATAATGCAGTAGTTTTTGGGAATTTTGGCATTTTGAAATTACCACAAAATGCCGCATACAGTGGATGGCAATATAATGTAGACATTTTTAATTAGTTAAGTATACTTTTATTTATATTTGTTGAAATAAGCAATATATTGAAATAATATAACAAAATAAACCCTATAATTCGATTTTGTATGTATACAATTTTTAATCATATTCAATAAAAAATATACTTTGAAGCAAACTTGTGCTAAAAGTTTGCTTTTGGTTATACCATAGACAAGCAAAAATATACTTTAAACGTAAAAGTTTGATTTTAATTTTAAACTATTTGAACAGTTTTCACTAAATGCTAACACAATTTATCAATGTTAGGTAGGTATTTTTAGGCTAGAGACATTATTGGATTATATTTTTTGAATATTGAAACAAATGAATTGGGCCAAGCAGTGGCTATTATGTGGTGATGCTGATCATCAGAGTACTTTTTGTGTTAATATAATACTACTGACACATGACGAATTAGACTTAATCTGATCATATTCTCTCTCATTTTATTTGATTAAACGCAATTGAACTCTTTTATTATTATTTGAATCAAAATTTGTATGTTAAAAGGATGGAATAATAATGCTAAGGCTGAAATTTACCGTCATAAGTCAACTAATTGCAAACTAAAAGGATAACTATTGTTTGACTAATACGGGCTTTTGATGCCTTAACTAATGGCAAACTAAGAGCTGTGAATAAAATATCATTGGCTAAACCAATGTTATTAGTTGACTGATGACAGTGAATTAAGGCATAAGTCTACGCAATTTAGCCACATTTATTTAAAAAGGTCATGGAAAACGTGCTTTTGTTTCACTTAATAAAAATCTCAATTTATTCAATAATATAAGGTTTGTACTGGTACTTGAACCACTTTTTTGTTTTTTGTCTAACAACACACAAGTTATTCCTTAAAATGTTAAACAACAATCTGTAAGAGAAATTCGAATATTTAAATAAGTCAATGTATGTACATATGCACATACAAACATAAATTTTAAATTACAAGTATTTTTTGCGAAATTCTGCAACTGTTACATTTGTACCAGAATGGACATGGACATCACAAAAGCAACTCAAATATATATTATAATTTAAAAAATAAAACAGAATAAGAGATAAACAAAAAATACTGCACAAACGCTAAATGTATGTCTAACATATCATTTGTTTTAGATGAATTTCTAAAAACTACATCAGCAGACATATTTTTGTACGTGTTTGCACGTTTCAATTTAATTCAAATACATAAAGTGTTATAAAAGTATATATGTGTATGTGTATGTGTATGTGTGTGTGTTAAAATGCGTTAAAGTAGGCGAACGAAATAAAAACAAATAAGAGCGCGCTATATTCGGCTGTGCCAAATCTTATATACCCTTCACTACGTGTATTTATGTATGCATGTATTTGTATATATCTGTGGCAATAAATAATAATGGCATAAGTTGACATAAGTGTTTTTTCATTTTATTACATATTTTTATTCTCTTTTTCAAGATCTATCAATCAACTAAATTTCAAGTATAATGTGTCATTATTAATAAAGATATACGCGTTTATATTTTAGCTTAAGTCTTTGTGGAAAATAATATATAAGACATAACATCTTAAGTTAACTTAAGGTAGCTATATCAATATTAAAATGTTTGAGCATTAAAACTTGTATACACTTAAGTGAAATAACTAACAGCCCATTTACATTATTCCTTATAAAAAACCTTATATTTAACTAAGCTTTTATAAAAAATTATCTTATCTCAATTTAACCTAAAGCACTTATCTCGACTTAGTATCAATAAAAATTATTTTGCCTTTTAATACAGTAGCTTAAATTCGCTTAAGTTTTTATTTTTCTAAAAAACCACGAATATTAACTAATAAAACGTTGTTTTTTATGAAATTAACAGTTTTGTTCAAAGAAGAGTGCATCTTTTTCTGTGGCTAAAACTTTTATATAAAAACCAAACACAATTGGTTGTAGACAAAACCCTTAATATTTCAAAGCTCGAAATTTCGACTTAAGCTATTGTGATTATTGCCACAGATATATACTTATGTATGTACGTATTTATTTATATGTCCGAAAGGCATTTAAAGGCTTAGAAAAATTAATTTTTTTATGATATTAATTATAGTCCATATAGGTGTTTTGCCCATATCTGATTCATACATAGCTTCTGGACCAATTAGTACATTTTTTTCAAATTTCCCAAAAAGGCATAGTTTTTGTGTGAAAAAAAAATTTTTTTTTGCTTTATGTATCTCGAAAATTTGTTTTGCTTATATATCGGAAATTTTTTTTCTTTTGAAATTCTCCAAAAGGCATATCTTACACACAAATATAATAATTTTTAGGTAAAAAATATGTTGCTTATATCTTGTTAATTGTCGGATTTTGCTGATTTGCAATAGCAAGAATCTCGAGGAAATTTCTGATTGTTTGATACTAGTAACGGATCCGTATGACATCGGGGGGATAAAAGTTGATTTCAACAGACTTACAGATGGACAGACTGACAGACGGACATGGCTAAATCAATTTTCAAAATCTATAACGATTCAGAATATATATAATTTATGGGGTCGCAAATGAATATTGTAGAAATTACAAACGGAAGGACAAACTTATATATACCCTTGTCACCTGTGGTGAAGGGTATAAAAATGCAAACAAATCTTAGTTAAACATAACGAAAGGAATTGTCAGCATTTCAATAACACAAAACTCTTCTAGAAATGTGCAATAAAAAAAATCAAAATTAACCTTAAAGTGTCATTTGCTAAAAAAAATATTTACAACGAGATTCAACTGCATATTTGTGTGTATATGTTTGTGACAGAAATACCTATGCACCCCACAATAACCTTTAACCTAAAAATGCATGTGCGGAAATCCCCAGATGTCTACATGTAGTTTATTGGAAATGTTTTTATAAAAATATATAAAAAAAAAACTCATCAATATTTTAATATTAAATATTGCTTCTTTTTTTTTATAAAGAAACAAAACGTTTGCAAAGTACAATAGTTACCAAATGAAAAAGACTTAAATAAATTTTTATTATTTTTATTTAATAAAATTTATTTAACTTAAAAAACACTATCACAATACTAGACAGCTACTCTTTAATTTCCAAAGATTGAATTTTTGTAATTCAATGTTAAAATGCCAAAGCTACACCTACAAAATAAACGTTGATTTACGTTCTTTGTGTTAATTTATTTTATCTGCTTAAAGACTTAATTTGCCATCACATAGTTTCACTTTGCTTATCGAATAACTCTTAGTGGAAATAAAGCAATAAATATAATATTTTTAAATATAAAATCAATTGGCTTTATTTAGAAGATAACTTAATGGCATTAATATTTGAATATGATATCAAGCATGTGATGGCCTTGGCTGTCGTGTAGATGGTTCCACCTGGAGGTCAAAATTTTTACCAGAAAAAATGTTTCAAATGCGGGCCTTCAAATGCTCAATTTTTTATTGTTTATATGCATAGAGAAGCGATTTTACATATTCCCAGAGAAACTAATCTGGTAGAATCAAATTGCACGAGGTGGCCAGCTAATAGGGGACTAGTGACTGTAGTGTTCTCACTGTAAGTATTCCTAATTATTTTCTCTGATGAATGATTATAACAATGTCTTAACCTTAACCCTGCTGTCACGGGTACTTCGGTACCCGAGCGATCTTTAAAGTCAAATATCTTGTAAACAACAAAAGATACAAAATTGGGTTTTTGCAAGTTCCTTCAGGTAATCATTTTCTAAGGCTTTTAATTTTTTTAAGCTTTCCTAATTTGTTTGGGTTGGCTGTGGAGTAACCAAAAGTCAAATGGTCATTATCCTCCTGAAAAGGATACCTGGGTACCCGTATATAAGTTAACGCATTTTGGAATGAAAAGGTAAAGATAAGATGACCTAAGATGAAAATAACTAACTAAGTACATACACAAAAATTTGTATGGAATCTCCCAACTATAATGCAAGCCATTCTATTGATATTCAAACCGTAACAGAAAAATTAACGTTTAGGATACTCTTATCAGGAGTCTACGTATAACAATGCTGTCAGTACGGTTAGTGTTAACTCAGCTGTTACAAAAAATATTGATCTTAATTAAATATTTACCGCTTTAAAAGGAAAAACACTTTTAAAACAACAAATCATATAATCTTCTGAGCCTGTACCAAGGCGAATTGATATCAGGTGGCCTCTGACAATAAGCTGATTAATTTTCTTTTTGACTACGTAACTGTTGAACTCCAATAATTTTCTCTCTCTTCTTGGCAAGCTAAATGTCAAACTTTTTATGAAAAAAAAATGGATACAAAATCCTCTTCGAACCGAGGCCATCTGGTATGGATTCGCCTTGGCCTGTACTATGTAATAACATGTGTTTTAAATATAAAAATTCTCATAAAACAACAAAAAAAGTGTTAAAGGGCCAGTGTTTTCTCTACAAAACAATATAAAATATTATTTGTAAAGTTGTTATTGAACAACAAGTTAAATGTTATTTCCTTTTGACACCTCTGCCCCTTTAAAAGCACCAAAATAAAGATTAAAATATGAATAAAATTTTAATCCATACAAATGATTTATAAATTTTAGAAAAGATTTACATGAATAAAATAAGATATAATTTTTATGTGGCCCTTTGTCTTCATAATATGTATTTCTGTATGTCCTTTGTAGATTAGTTAGCTGATGGAAATTTTTTGAAGTGCATTCAGTTTAAATTTATTAGCTGATGGTAAGAAAGATATATTGTTTGATTGTTCAATAATATATGTATAAAAATACATTTTGGGGATTCACAAGCAACTTATAATATCATATTGTCTTATGTCCTAAAAATTTAAAATGGTTTAAGTTCTTTGTTATTGCTTTTTCTGTTTGGCTAAGCATAGTTTACGACAGCACAATAAACATAGCAGTAGAGTCATATTATTTTAGGACACTTTTAGTATGAAAAGTAACTTAAACCATTTAAAATTTTTAGGACATATGACATATGAGTGGCTTGTAAATACTTCAATTATACATATACTCATGTAAATTGTTAAAATTTTTACATGATTTGTCATGAACAAAAATACTTAACTTTAGCTTATAAAATATTTGAAAGCATAACAAAACTTTTTGTGTGAAAATGCAGCAAAACTTTTCGACATAAAGATTCATTATTGAAATTTTGTTTTTTTTTTGTTTGCAAAAAAAAGATGAATAATTGTTAAGATGCCCTTGGCTTTTTTCATATTATAAACGACAAGAAAAGAAACGCACACAAACACACGCACGCACAAAGAAAGAAATAATGACCAGAAAAATTAATGAGTT
>NDXZ01015047.1:0-12100 GCA_003055125.1 Paykullia maculata
ATGACTGAGAGGTGAGAGAGCATTTCGGTACTCTGATAAATTCTAAACGACTAAGGAAAGAGTTGCAAATTTTTGCATATTTTTTATTAACAAACTAAGGTTTTATATTTTGAAAACATATTTATAGTTCAATTATTTAAAGCCTAAAAAAAATTAAAGGAAACAGCAAATATTAAATGTAAAATGTAAATAAATAAAACCTCTTAAAAAACTACAAACAAATTTAAAAAATTTAGAATATAGTTTTAAAACACGCTTAAAAGCCTGTTAACTTTTTTCAATGGTTTTACCTTTTTCAGGTAAAAAAAACATTTTCGAAAATTTTCGTTTGTTTCTTTAGTTTTTTTTTTCATTTAAATATTTTTATGTATAAAAAAGTTTTGAATCTCCTAAAAAACCATGTTTGTTGCCTGCCAAATCAAATCGATGGAATCACTACAGTTAAATATTTAAAAAAAAAATTAAATTTCAGTTTATTTATTTTTTTCTTCATTGTGCAAACAATTTGAATAACAAATATCAAAAAATATTCTAAGAAAAAACAACTGCACAAAAACAATATGCTAAATATTGCAAATACTCATCAAAATACAAAGTAAACTAAACTAAAAACTTTAACAATTTTGTTAGACAAAAAAAAAATATTGTGAAAATATTTTTTGTCTGCAAAAATCGTAATAACAAAAAGAAAATACTGCAGAAAAACATTTTGTTTATAACGCATTCAATACAACAAACAAAAATTAAATTTTCTGCATATAAATAAATATAATATAACTATATGGTATTAGATGAAAAAGTTTTGCCATGATTTTTTACTGTTTTTTACTGTAAAAATAAAAAGAACAATAACGCAACAATAAAAAGTACGCATAATATTCAGGAAAAAAATATATTAAAGTATGACAATAAAAGTTAAATGAAAAACGGAACTATAAAAGTAAATGGGAGCAGTAATCAAGTTTCTGCATATATAAAATCAATGAAAGTTTAACAAACAAAAAATTAAAATTATAGTTTCACGTAAACTTACGATGGACTTTTACTGTGTTATTCTTAATATTAAGGATTAAGGACTGTAAAGAAACAAAACAGAATAACATGTAAAGTATAGTTTACATTATGTGATGTTTTTTTTATTGAATATTATAAAATGGTCAGATGTTAAATAGCACGTAGTAAGTAATTGCCAAGATTCGTCTTTAAATCTTGAGTAAAATGCAAATATAAAACCGCTACAACTTTAGTTCTGTTGCTGGTCCTACTATTATTTTTAATCTTGTCTCCTATTAAGACTTTTAGTTCTACTCATTTAACATTTCTTTCCAATATCTCTTCCTACAACTTGTCATATTTTAGCTTCCTTTGCAAAATATGTTTCATTTACATTCATTTGATTTATATAATTCCGTTTGCCCTTCATAAAAAAAAAGTCCATTAAAATTGAAGAACCCCGAAAAGTATGCTACAGCTAAAAGACATAAAAGATAACAATTTTAGGGCTTGCTGCAAAACAGAAACAACCACAAAAAAATTGTGGTTGGTCATTTAGGGTCATTTTTTTTTTAAATCATACGACCAATAAACGGTGCAGTAACATTTAAATAACGGCTACGCAAATGTAACCTTTTTAGGAATTATTATTCAAATAGTCTTTTTGTTCTACACTCTCTGTTTGTCGAATGTTATACAATGCTAAGATTACGCAAATCTGTTACAAAATTTATTGCCATTTTTCTTTTGCTAAATAAACAAATGAAAACAGAAAGAGAAAGAAAAACAAAATGGCATAGAAAAATAGTCAACCACACACGTGTACCGTAATAAATGGACACCAACCAGGTTTATAAACATTTGATTTAGGAGCTGAAATACCAATAAATATATTTTGGACAAGTTTAAAATAGTGCAAAGATTTTCTTTTTTTTATAAAAAATATATCTAAAACTTAACTTAACTTGGTTACGTCTTTAAAATTAATTAATAAATTAACTGATTTTGCTTTAAATATATAAAAGTGTGCTTTTGTTATTAGTGCCTTAAAAAATGCTTTATCTACTTCTTTTGCCTTGAACAACTGACGGTATGCATTATATCTTATAATAAAATACCTTCATAAATATTCATAACGTTTGTGTGTCACTGCTTTTATTCTCTGCTTTATTGTTATTGGCCATTTATTCGCAAACGACTTTCTTTTATTAGCCCAAAATATTTTCTGCAACATTTATTAAAACTAAAACCTCGTAAATTTTTTAAATAACAGCGGCACTAGTTAGGAGCTGAGAAATAAACGGAAACATTTATGAATTTTTGCCTTCAAATATTTTCTGCATTTCTCATAAATTTAACGGTCATAGTTAAAACCAAAATTGCATTGAACAAAAATTCTATATATTTTTGTGTTTAAGAAAGAGTTGAAATAATAGAAAACTTTAGGAATTTCGTGTTTGCCATATACACATATGGGGTCATTTAATTTGTAAAGCATATTGTAAGGAGTCGTGGCATAAATTTAATGTATTATGGGTTTTATAATTGTAAATGTTGTTTATTGGCTTTTGTGATTGGGACAACAAAAAAAAAATACTAAAATTATCTACAAATGTTCTACAAACAATGAAAGGAAAGTAATTTTTTTCCTTCAATGCCAAAAAATATACTTTCTTTAACCTTCTAGTATAAATTTATTATAAACTTATCCTTGATTAATTATAATTAAGAAGTTTCTATTTACCACCGATTCCAAGGACGATTGTGAGTTGTTAACAATATAAATAGTACACAATACAATGGGATTAGGGCTATAGAATTCAATAGCATTGGCTTATTTGCGATCTGTGGTTAGACGCATTAGTCACTCACGGATTAACGACGTTTTAAAAACAAATCCACATTTTCAAGCGTTGTTCTGGCTTTTTTAATGATGATATTCAATCTGAGCACACATAGCAATAAAGATGTCAGATCTAACAACCGTATAACAGTTTAATTCCTCGCAGAAAATTTAATCTGAAAAAACATCTCTAAACGTGTGGCGGCAAGTTTCAATATTTTATAAGAGCGTAAAACATATTTTAAGTCACGTAAATAGTGTCTACTTTATAGAGAAAGTTGCCATTTCTGTTCGATTTCTTTGCAAGTTATTTGAACTACAAAAAGAAAGAAAACTAACAAAATGCGTATGATTAATATTAATTCTCGCATGGAAAATGTTGTAACAGTTCTATGGAGAAAAGCCAAACAACGATAGATTTTTTAAACAAATTTTTAAGTACTACAAACCTTAAAATATTTGCACAGAAAGAATTTTAAGGGGATTGTAAAACTTTTTAACCTGCCCAAGATAGCTGTAAGCCATAATGAAAATTATATATAAATAAACTAAAAATTGTAGCCATAAGCAGCAGCATAAAACCGTAAGCCCGGTATTAAGCCTTTTAAGTTGAATAATAGAAACGATTTTAAAATCCATTCTTTCTAATTTATATTTCCACTTAAAAATTATGCTTCAAGTGCTTTCCTATCAGCCTTAAAAATAACTGCATATCTTATCAAAATCTTTTGTTTTTCCCTTTGAATTGCACAAACCATATTTATTGTGGCAGAAAATATACAATTTAGGTATATCTTTTACATTTCCCTACAAAACGAATAATAAAATCTTCAACGTTCTAAATAAACCTCTTACAATTCAGTCTCTTACAAATTTCCATTTAGATGCAAACAAACGGCAGCAAACAATTTCTTTTGACATGTCGCACCATAACAAAGAGACATACACATGTACATACATACACATAGTGTCTATTATACACATATGTTGTGTTTCTACTGCTACTGCTGCTGCTTCAAATAAATGCAAAATGTGCTATTTTTTAAAAAATTTGTATCTAGCCCGCATTCACATACATACACAGTAGGAGTTGTGTAGACATAAAAAAAGCAATTTGTTGCAGGTGCAATAAAACTACACAATAAGAAGAATTAAATAGGGAGAGAAAAGAAATGCAAACATAAGCTTAAAGATATTTGATTAAAAAAATAAATAAATATGTAAGATGCAAAACAATTTTGCTAAAAGAAACAGAAATTGTTTAACATATTTTTAGGGGGGTTTCCGGTTCTCTTTGTACTTTATTTTTAATATTCCAATTCATGTCTTTTTTCATCTGATACAAATACAAATTTGTAAATCCTATATGGAAAGATTTAAAAAAAATGCTAGTAAAGAAACAGTTATTACATAGTATTTGACGGTAACGTAGGTAACGTATCAAGAGATTAACCCCCATCGGCCGTATCTATAATGAAAAATTAGAAACTATGTATACATCGCACATAACTTTCTGTTCATTTGCAAGCCGATTAGGCTAAGCAGAGTGTTGGCAAACAGTTTATTTATAATGAATATCTAGCAGCTAATAATAAGATTTTGATTTTAAGTTAACATGGCTTAAGCAAAGTGGATAAAAAATACGTTAAAATGACACTTATGCTAACTCCATGCCAATTTTTCATTATACATATATGGCCGTAAATATTCTCGCAAGATTAAAATTGTTTGCCAAAAAATAATGTTATCAACCAAGAACACAAAAACACGTTTTATTATTGAACTATATTACAGAAAAGACGGCCACATTTTTACAAAATTTCGAAAAAAAACCACATTATTCGCATCAAAATCAAAGATGTTAGTGGTCAATTAAAAAAACTTGATAAACTGAACTATGATTTCCTTTAAATACAAATTTTACTTTAAATTTGTGACAGGCTTTAGCTCTTAATGTGATTGAGATCACGGAAAATATTGAGAAAAGAAAGCAATTTTTTTTGGAAAATTAACTCAGGCTTAGTTTAACTGATAACTGACTTTTTAAATTTGGGTTGTAGGTAGTACTTATTTCATACGTGATATAGTTATGAGGGGTCGTTACTAACATCATTATTTCGAAACGAAGAATACTATAATCCCTTACTGGTAATGACATGGGTAACTACTTATTTATTCGGTTACTTTATGTAAAAAAAATAATAGGTTGCTTAAAGGGTACTTAAAGCAACTTATTTAAGATAAAGTATTGGCACAAAGTAAATAAGTCGGTAGCACGGTGTAGTGGCTAGAGCGTCAAACTTTTAAACCGAAGTACCCCGATTCGAATCACGGCAGAGAAAAAAAAGTTCCCAACAACTTTTATGAAAATAACTTAAAGAAAAATGTTTACAAAATCCTGCAGCAGCATTAAATTAAGGGATTAATAATATTGAAATAAATTCATTTATCAAATTCGAGATTCAATATTAACACTTTTACAAGAAAGAAAACTACAGAAAACAATTTAATAAATAAAAAATTGAAACGAATCTTATCTTTCGACGTCACTACCGAATATACAAAGGAAACCAAATATAGAAGGCGAGAAAACAACGCGACCATAAAGTTAAATCTTCACCGAAAAAAATATGCGAACAGTTTTATAAAATGCAGGAAATCACACTCAGAAGTTTGGCTGAGCATAAGTGTTTCAAGGAAAGAGGACCCGCAGCATGAATACATGAATACATTGATGCATGTGTGTAAATGTGTAAGTGTATGTAAGTTTTAAATGTTGAATGTATGCATTTATTGATTTTTGGTGCAACAAAATGCACACAAATGGGACGGTAGGACTTACAATTAAAGTTCTTCTTAACAGTTCTGTAAAATTTTATCTGTTTACTGGCACGAGCTTTTTCTTAGTATCCGCAAGAGTGTAGCAAAGTCTATGAAAAATCAGAAAGTAATTAAAGAACTGATTTTATTTTTGTTGAAGTAAAGTAACACTCCGGTAGTAATTCCTTCATAGTATTGTATTACTTTCTCTTGAAGGGTGACATAGGGTTAAGAAAGCTGGTGGAAGGTAAAAGATATAGAGTGCTATCTTCTAAACAGCACTGCAATAACGCGTTTTGTTTATTTAAGTGTATTTATTACAGCGCCATCTAGTGTCGATAAGGCTTATTTTACAATTTTACTTCGCCGGCGTTAGTTAACCGCTGCTTTTTTTTATAAGCTCCAACTATGATACGAAAACACAGTCTTACAGCGTTGCTTAGAGTTTTTAGCTAAACAAAGCGCTCGAATTTCCCTAAAACTTTTATGTTGTCCCAAAATCCGGTTTGTATCTAAACTAAGTTGGACTAAATTCTTATCCAAAATTTTTTGTCAAGTGTAACAAATTGTCATAACAAACCAAAAAATATTGATTTAAAAAAATTATTTTTCTTTTGTAATTTTTTTTTTTCTTCAAATGGATCCTTTACAATCCAATGAAATCAAAACGAACACTGTTAATCCCACAATTGTAACCACTGAATCTGGAGAAGTCCGCATTGAGCTGGAGGGAACACACAATACAGCTACGGAAACTGATGAACAAAATTTTAAAGAAAAGAAAAATGTTAAATTTCAAGACGATCAAGAAAATGAAAAGAAAGATGGAAAAGACGAAGAAACGGACAGTCAGGAGGTAGATTTAAAATCAATCGAAATTAATAGCATTATGGGCAATGAAGAAAAGGAGGAGGAAAGCACTAAAATTAAAACACCGAAATCTGGAATAAAATTCTTAAAGACAGAAATGTCAATAGAAAAGAAACATTTGCAAAGTCAAAATAGTGGCCTGAGTAAAATTCCAGAAAGCCGCCTGACAATGTGCAATGATTCTGCAAACCCATTATTGCACCAGCAAGAACAACAGGATGTCAATATAGAAAATATTGAAATAGCTCAACGCTTTAAAGAAATTATGGATATGTTTGATAATTTTACAAGAAACCTGGAAACTATAGGTTTAGCACCGAAACCCACAACAACAAAGGAAATCTTTTACAACAGCAACAAAAGAAAAAGACCTAAAAGTGATATAATAAAAGGGCAGACATATTTTGAAGAGCCACAAAGACACAGGAGTCGCTTTGATGAATTCTGCAGGGAAAGCACAAGTAAAAAAGGTAAAATTTGCGGCAAAATGTAAAGAAGATTTTGGCGTAGCCATTCGAAAATACCAAAAGACTGAACTTGAGACGAGACAAGACATTAGAAGAGACTATAGTCGCCACAAGTTTATAGTCAAGAAAAGACTTAAGTCTTAAGGCTTTAATTGACTATATAAAATTTTACTTAAAACATGACTATAGTCAAAATAAGACTTGCAGGGTAAAACTACAATAAATTATAGACATCAGGCTATAGTTTCTTATAGAAAAGATTTGAGGGATGCACAAGCAACTTATGATATCATATTGTCCTAAAAATGTAAAATGGTGTTCAAGTTATTTTTTATTGCTTTTTCTGTTTGGCTAAGGACAGCACAATAAACATAGCAGTCAGAGTCATAATATTTTAGGACACTTTTAGTATGAAAAGTAACATCAACCATTTTAAATTTTTAGGATATATGTCATATAAGTTGCTTGTGAATCCCTGCATTGTAATTCCGAAATAAGAGTAATGCATTTTATTAAGTCTAAAATATAGAAAATAAAAGATTTCAGTTTTAAAAAAAAAAAAACAAGTATATATTACTTAACATAACAATGATTTATCTTAAAAATCCCGATTTACGCAGACTACATGGATTCTCAGCTAGATATAGAGCCACCAAGGGCGCGTTCATTTTCAAGCAGCGTCAGCGGGATACAGCTTTTTTCTCGACACCGTTTTCCTGCTTATTCAAGACAGCAAGAAATTGCATTAAGCGATATAAAAGGCGGCACTGAAAGCGGTAAAATATCTAAAAATTTAAGAATTTTAATCCTTATATAATTATAGTTTTAGCATCTACAAAAATACTAGAACAGAAAGCCCGAAGTATTTCCACTGCAACCAGTACTTGCGAGTTGAAAAGTCTAGGTTGTCAAACGCTGACATCTGATCAAATTAGCCTAAATGATTTAAGCCTAATGGAAGTCTCGTCCCTCACCAGTAGATCAGGGCAACCAATTTCTTTGAATAATTATGCTGAAGCAGATAGTGCTTGCGTTTCTCGTTATAATGTACAAGATGTGGCCAAAAAGCCCTTAATAAAATCGATAGATCAACAGGCCCTAACGACCCCTGTCATAACCCAAGAACCCACAACACCTGCTTTCAACATCATTACAATAGAGGCCAATTCAACACCATCTTCCTCGGAATTGAGACGGGCCCCATTGTGTCAACGTTTGTGGACTGTGTTGGGTGATTTTTGTGCTGCCACCTTTTTGTGTTTACAGGTTAATAGGGATTGTATATTTTGTTTGGGTTTCTTTGCGGCATTTCTTGTGAGTGCTTCTTTTTTGACAGCTTTCTTTTATCACACTCTCAGCGTAAGTCCATCACTGTGGCAGCCACCGGAGACAATAAGACTTTGAAAATGCGGAAAGTAAAACAGAGGAGTGGTTAAAAGCAGCTTTAATAATGTAACAAATTCGATATGTTTTGCAAATACCTTTGAGTTGTAAATTTGTTTATAAATTTTTTAAAAATTCCTTTTTATTTAATAAATTTTTATAAACCAATAGATTTTAGAATAAATATTTATAGAAAATAAAATTTCCAATGTAAATTGTTTGGCTGTGGAAAATATTTCAGGAATTACGTGCATTAAATTTATTTAAAATATATTTGAAATTTGTGACCTGTCTTGGTGCTGCAAGGTTTACATGGGAATTACTTTTAGAAAGTGACTCTAAGCCAATCAGTGTAATAAAGTGTGGTACTAACGCATAATACCTTTTGAACAAATGAAATTTGCTTTAAAACATTATACGCATTTGGCAAACAAAGGTGTTTTTGTTCTTTTAATTTCATTTTACGGAAAAGATTTCATTTAATTTCGCTACAAAAAAAAATGCGTCTTCTTTACGCAATATTTAATTTGAAATATTTAACAAGTTGTTGTGTCATATTGCAAGAGATTTTAATGTTTACAAATATTTGTTAATGAAGAAATATTTCTACAAATAGTACAGAAAGTAAAACATATCGTCACATAAAATGAGAGAAGAGCTATGTAATAACCAAAACAATCACAATCGACATATAGATTATGAATGGCAACCGAACCTCAGTTGCGTTGTCATTTGCCAAGAATGTTATTATAGAAGGCAACTGGCAGCTGGTAATGAAACTGAAGTCCGGTTGTCATCCATAGCCGACCCATTAATGATTATCTTTTATTGCTTTAACTTATAGTTCATTATATATGTTTAGCCCTAATCCGTAGATTTAGCCTGTTTATAAAAGAAACGCTTATTAAATGTAAGAAAACTCACCCTATTTCAATTTGTTTATGGAATTTTCTAATAAAATCTGAAAGTAAATAAGACGAAAGAAATAAGAAATTAGTGAAAAAGAAAAGAAATAAGTTTAAACAAATATTTAATTTTCTTTTATCAGGAGCCAGCCACTAGACTAGGCTATAGTTTTAACTTAAAAAAAAGACAGATTAAGTTTAAACACAGTAAAATTCAAAATTTTTAGGTAAAATCTTCTTTTCTTTTTGATTTAATTAAAATCCTTAAATAAGTTTTCCCTAACAGTTTTACTAATATTAGTTTTCATTACACAATAAAAAATTTGTTTTAAAGTTTCAAAAACTTGGCTCAAATCGTTAAAAGTTTAAACCTGTCATAAGTTTAAATGTAATCTATGATGACATCTGCTGAAGAAGAAAAACTCTACACACACGTACACAAAAGCCATTCACTAGATTACATAAGTTTGTAACAACGAACTTTTGAAAATGTCATTTAAGATAATTTTCTTAAACAAAAAACCGCAACAAATATTCATGTGTAACTCACTATGGCACGCTCAGGAACTCTTAACACATACACACACACGCATACATATAGAAAATGTGACATTTGAGTTGTGTAAATCTTTAAGTGTAGAGCAGGGGAGAGATCGGAGTGGTGGCAGGGCATATTTCATTAAGTTCATTTACTGGAATTTTCATTGAGTTAAGCAATTTGATATTTTTTATATTTTTTTTATTGTAATTTACCAGCTTTATTTTCAACTGTCATACTCAACTGAGTGGAAATATTTTTAATAAAAAAAATTTTGTTTATTCTTGGGAGCGAAAAAATATGTTTGTAATTTAGGGAAACACAAAATGAGTACAAATTAAAGGTAAAAGAATAGAATTTGAAGCGAGCGAAAAGAGATTGTAGCAGAAAATTAAAAATACCAAATTATTCACGCAAGTTTATGCAAAAGCAAAATCATTTTTTTATTTAATTTAAAAAGTTGATAAAAAAAATTAAGATTTAACACCTTTAAAAGATAAAACTCTTAAAAAAATAGGATCTTAGGGCATAAAATAAAGGTTTAAAAAACAGAAGCAGCAAACGATAAAACGGGTAGAGAGGTTAAAACTGTCTTGTCTTTGTTTCGACGTTAAAATGCAGAGTTTGCAGACTGTAGAAAGGAATACGTCTTTTCTGCTGTTCTACACATCTTATTAACATTTGCGGTGACCTTTATTTGGCTTTTGTTTAAATCACGGCACCCACAGCGTCGGCAACACGAGCAGCCAAGATCTGGTCCACACGACCATAAAGATATCACGCCCACTAACTGCCCTTGTAAAATCTATTTAGCGATATAAAAACAGAGGTTGTTAACCGTAATAATACGCCAGCAGATTTGAAATGAAAATACAAGTAATATACAGTGCACTCCCGATAACGTCAACTACTTAAATCCAACGCAGTTATGTTTCACAAATTGTTTACTTTTACGAATGCCAAAAAAAAAAACTCAAGAGATAGTGGTTGTATTTACATAAACAATTTTTTCCGGATTTTTCCTTCCATTTGTAAGATGTTATAAAATTCTCACTTGTTTGGCTAAGTAGGGGATTCCCACATTCATTTAAATGTCGTTTATGTAATAAGGCTTTTGAACTATGTTAAGCGAGTACACTTTAAATTTTTTTATTTATATTTAAAAACCTAGAATTGAACATTACTGTTGCTTTAATAGTAAAACTTAAATATTTAAAAATATGCCATTTAGAGCATTTGCCTCTCGTAGGGAATCACTGCGTTAAGTACTGCTTTTATTAACAAGTTTTGTACAAAAGGCTTTTTTATTGCCTTAAATTGCTTTACTTTTTTTCAGGTTTTGTTTTAAGGCAATTTATTAGATGCGATTTGTAGCTGTTGTTACATTTACTTTGTTATTAATAAATATTTTTCAATGTCACCCAAAGAACAAGTGAATGTATATTAAATTCCTTTTTGAAAACCAAGGAAGGAGACACAAGGAAGAGACCTTTTGGATATTTAAGCTTATTTGCTTGGGTAGAATAAAGGAATTGCAAACAAAACAAAGAAAAACGTTTAGTATGTACACTTGGAAAAAATCTATGGCCGAAAAAAGCGTTCTAAAGATATGAAAGATGTTTTAATAAATTCTTTAATATTTCCCTTAGTGTAGGACCCTAATAAAAACGTGTATTCGATTGCCATGAAGAACAAAACATTTTGCCCACCAAACAAAATTAAAGCAAACTTACAACCATAAGAAAAATCAAGCCAATATTTCGAGTGTGACGCTGCCACCATTAAACAGAACGTTTTTCTCTTGCCTGACAGATCAATTTGTTCAACCCACAACTCGTATTCACCAGATACCGTTAGTTCAACGAATTTTGCAAAAATGGAAAAAACACAAAACAAAAACTCTTAAGCTTTATTTGTTAAATTCCCTAAAGTGTGTTTGGGATTGAGTGAATGGATGAATGGACGAATATAAGTGAAGCTTTCTATTGTAGTGGTAGAATACAACCGGATTGCGTATAAAATAGAGTAGATGGGCAACAAAAAGCTAAGCTTCATAGAATACAAGTGAACATTTATCAAAAGAAGGTGTTTTTTAATTAGGAATTAATTACTCAAGCAATTGTGTTATAATGAATATGAAATTCACAAGAATAAAATTTCATTAAATTGCAAATAATTAGAGAAAATATGGAAAAATGAGAAAAAAAAGAATTTTCTTTTTCCTTTAATTTTTTTTTAAATTATTTAGGAAGCCTTAACAGTCACTTTATATTTCTTTATT
>NDXZ01015052.1:1242-11349 GCA_003055125.1 Paykullia maculata
TATTTTTGGGAAATAAGTTTAAAGATATAAATAAAGAATTTTTTTTCAACTTTAAAAGAAAATTGTTAAATAATTTTTAAACAAATTTGGCATTGTATGTAGTTAAGATAAGGGTCTTAGAAATATTCAACGGGCTTTATCATCAAAAGTTTATTCTCTTACTAATTTGAAATCACTTTTCCAATCAGTTTTATAATAATAAACATATTTTAAGTAACAACGCAAAAAGCCCCAACTAAACCATTTTTTATATTTAGCATAAGAAAGATATTATTGCTTTTGTTTTAAACAAAAAAGTTATTGATATGTGCAAACCCGCATACAAACAAATGCTTAAAAATGAAATCCTGAATCCCGCCAAAAAACAACAAAACAACAAAAAGTAAATTTTTTATTACTTAAGGTTATTTCCAAAAGAGCTTTAATGGTAATCAAGCATACAATTGAATTTATAGCCCCCAGATAATCTGTCAATGAAGGATGAGCACAAAAAAAAAATGGCAAAACAATTTGCAATACAAATAGTGTTTTATGTTTCTTTAAATATGTATAAAAAAAAGCAATTTAAAATAATTTTGAAAACATGAAGGGAACAAAGAAGTAAAAAAAAACGTGCGTTATAATTTCTTGACAGAGAAACATAGACAGAGAGAGAGAGAGAGAGAGAGAGAGAGAGAGAGTGTTTGAGGTTCAGCATTCAAGTGCCTGTTTCTTTAATTTTACCTCAAGCCTTAACTTAATAACATTTTAGCGGTAAAAGCATTTAAACAGATCTGGTAATTTTAAAATCATTCTTGTATGTGAATTATTATTATGTCATCATTTTCGGTATCTTACATATTTAATTTTGTCTTTGTGCCTATTCGACGATGATGTGTAGCAAGTTACTAAAACAAAAAAACGGTTGCTAACTAAGCCAACGAAGATCCAGTGAATTATAGTTCGCTATTCTGCTTTATTCTAACTGCGAGTCTGTAAGAAAAAAAAATGCTTTATCTTTTCTTTTTTAACTTCAAAGAAAAACTACCGTGATGTTATTGTAATAAAAAACCAAGTCCTTTGAACTCAAAAATAATAATGCAGACACTAATAGTAATTAAAAATATGACTGAAAGATATTAAATATAACTAAAAAGGGAAATAATATGTAAAAACTTGTTACTAACGATAAGAAGTATAAAAATATAAATAAACTATTTACTAAAATAAAGGTCTTTAGGTTGTCTTGAAAGAAGTTCCTGAATTTTAATATTTTAAACATTATCTAAAGACAAATGCTAATATAAAACCAAAATTCATTCGTAGAAAATTCGCGTGCGTTTCAAAAAAAGTTATAAAATATTAAGAAAACTTTAATGCCAATGGGCAACAAATAAGAAATCTCTTAATAACATCACCAGCAATTGTTGTTTAGGTCAAAGAAAAAACAAAAAAAAAAAATAATAATAATTTAAAAGTTGTTATTGTAAATTTTTTTATTTTCGTTATATATATTTTCTGTATTCGGACTTTTAAAATTTTTTTTAGTAAAGTGAATTTAAAAATTTTAAATATGAAAGTGAAATCTATATATATAAAAATAGGTTGCATTGTGTTAGTAATTGATGTTCTCTGGAATGCGTGAATAGATTTTGTTTCTGCAAAGTTCATATGAAAAGTGACGTCGTATGTGCATTGGTTCATGAGTTGTAGCCATTTTACAATAAAAGCAATTTATCACTGATTTAAATGAATTCGAATAAATTTTTTTATTTTCTTTTTTGCACTACAAAGTGTGCAGGGGGTTCGCTAATACTTTATAAAACTACTCAGATGCTTATCCTATATTTTGTACTTATATTGATTTAGAAAACGAACGTAAATATATTCTTTTTTTTTCAATTCGTCTCCTTTAATGGAGAAAAAACAAAGTCATTGATTGCAAACCACAATTTTTTGTATTACTAAAAATAATAATAAAATTATTTTCTTAAGACAACTATTTTTAGTTATATTTTGGTTCAAGTTCATTTTTAAGTTTTTCATAGAAATTTAATTTTTGTTTTTAATATGTGATAGTGAATAATAGTTTGAAAAGTAAGTTTCGCCGACACACAATAAAAACTAAAATTTCTAAGAAATTTTAAATGAACTTAAGCCAGAATAAAACCAAGAATATTTGTCTTAAAACAAATTAAAGTTCGTAATAGAAAAACATTTATAAATAAATTAGTTTTTGCTTAAGCTTAAAATCTTGAATTCTAAGTAACCGAAATATGAGCCATTGTAGAATGCTTAACAATACACAATAATAATAATTTATAAAAAGAATTGACCTAAAGCTCCTTCAGAATTAATATTTTACTTTTAATGTACTTTTGTTTTACTCTATTTTTAAATTGTATACCTTCTATTTTAGGCTATAGTCTTTTGGATAGTATGACAAATGATTTTATCTAGAAGGTACAAAATTTTAAATTATTAAAATATTTTAAGCAGCACAGCAGAAAATACTTTTTTCACTTTAACAAATGTTAGTTGTTTTCCCCCTTTTTTTGAAATAGTACATACTCATTATAAATATAATGATATACATTATTATCTTTGTCTGCAGTTGCACACTGAATCTAAAGCTGAAATTACTTATTGTGTCTAAACAAATATTTTGTCCAGACAATTTTTTTCAATTAAGTTTGAGGCCCTCTTTTTAAAACTCAATATAAGTTGTCCGAACAAAATTTTTGTTCGACTTAATTAGTGAATTCAGCTTAATAAAAACATTGCATACAAAACATAATTTGACCTTTCTGCTGCATATTTTCTGGCGTTAAGTTACAGTTTATATTAAATATTTTATTTGCATGACATGCCATTAAACTTTGCTGTTTCATGTTGTAAATACTTAAATTAATGTTGTTTTGTGGTTATTTTGGAGAGAAAAATATAAAAACCAGAACAAAGTGTGCTTTTTAGTTCATTGAATACTGCAAGGTAATAAAGTGGTGTGTTGTTGTAACTACACTTAAGTGAAGAAGAAAGAAGTGGGGCGCTATTTTTAAAGCAAAGAATTTTTAATTGGCAACAAATTTTTCCGTAGCTAGTTCAAGAGTTGTTTTGTGGTCAGTTTGGTTTGTGAATTCATGATGAATAAATTAACTTTTGTTTGATATTAATGACATTTTTCTGTGTTTGTTAATTTTAAAATACTTCGCTCTTAAAAAATCACCCGCTACAATAGGAACTAGTTGCTTTCTGCTAGATGCAAAATAATAGGTTTTCCTGCAAGGCCATTTTTATTGTTTTAATTAAGCAATTGTTTTTTAAGTGAAGACAAAAACTAGTAAATATAAACTAGCCTAAAGATAAATATTTTTTGGAGATAATATTAATAATAATCCTTTTATAAAAAGAGGTGTTATATTTAAAAAAAAAGACGATGTTGAAAAATCTTGGCAAACCTCTGGCCACTTAAAACCCTTATGTAGCTAAAGAATCTTTACGTCCAAGTAATTGCTCTAAGCTGTATTTAAAGCCTTCTAGATGTTTACTGACCAGTGCCTCTTGATTTTTCCCAAATACTTTTGGATTAGATATTTACAAAATAATTTTTATTATTTTTTTTACAAATTATATTCTTTAAACTAATTTCAGAGTCTATTTTCCATTCAATATATCTTTTAAGTTTTCGTTCTTATTACGATAGTTGTAGAATATATTAAAAATGTATCGTACAAATTTTCAAACGAATTTAACTCTCAACATGAAATCTTTTTTTATGACTCTTTATAAGCACTTTTGCCCACTTTAAAAGAATTATTTGCAGAAGTACAAAAGCATTTCAATAGCATTCGAAACATTAATACAAAGTTTTATTTTTCGATATGTTTTTTTTTAACTTTGATTTTATTTTTATTGTATATGTTTTTTATATACATATGTATGTAAATGAAACGAAAATTGTTAGTGAAAATTTATTCAGATTTATGCACATATTTACTTTTTATTATTTTTGAGCAAACATTCAGCAAAAAAAAATTACTTTAACTTAAAACAAGTAAGAGTGCTATATTTGGCTGTGCCAAATCTTATATACCCTTCACTACGTGTATTGACGTAAAGAAAAAATTTTTTCTGCCGATATCTCTAAAAAAAAAATTTTTTTTTGTTTCTCAAAAGGCATGTCTAATTTCTGATTGTTTGATACCAATAACGCGCCCGTACAACATCGGGGGGCTGAGAAAATTTGATTTCAGTAGACGGTAGTCATCGTTTTTGGCTTATATATCGGACAGTTATCAAGCGATTTTTTTGGTTTTCAATAGCAAATATCTCAGGAGAATTTCTGATTGTTTGATACCACTATCGCGTTCGTACGACAATGGAGTGCTGAGAAAACTTGATTTCAACAGACGGACGGACAGACAGACAGACAGACAGACGGACATGGCTCAATCGACTTCCCTATCTAAAAGGATTCAGAATATATATGCTTTATGGGGTCGCAAACGAATATTGTAGAAATTACAAATGGAATGACAAACTTATATATACCCGTATCACCTTAGGTGAAGGGTATAACAAAATATTAAGCAAAACCAGAGACCAAAAATAACGATTATAATTGAAATGCTTGACCAACAAAATCAATATTATCCATTACGTGTTACATAAAATTTTTATTTTTTTAAAAAATGCCTGTTTTCTTTATTATATATTATTAAAAAAACGATTATTTTTAAGTTTTATTTTAGCAGAAAAGCCGGTTAATTAAAACAGAAAACAATAGAATTAAGTTAAAAGTAAGTTTGAAAACAAAAAAGAGATTTAAAAGGAAACAAAAAGGAATATAAAACAAGAAAATATTCTTGTCTAAATTTCTTATGTATGTATGTATATGCAAGCAACAAAACTAGTAATAATATTATGAAAGTGGTATCCTAAGACAATATGCTGTAAATCAGAACAACCTTACGGCAAAGTGATATACGACCACGGACATCCTTTGAACACTAGTATGAAATGTAATAATTTAGGATGAGAATAATTTTAAGGCGTTATTTTTTAATAAACTAAATTTTATTTAAAAAAAGATAATTAAATAATTTGTCAATAACTACATCATTTTGACATAAGGACATCCTTTTTAGAATTTTGTTTTAAAGACATCCATTTTCGAATAAAATTTGAATAGTTTTTTACAGCAGCGAGAAAAATTTAAATAATTATTTTAATAAAAAATAAAAAAAATCTATTACTATTTATAAGAAAAAACAAGCATAATTATGTATGGGTTAAATGTATTTTTATGAACGCAAAGTAGCTTATTTCTTTAACCACATAAACAGACAATCTCTAGTGACACGCTTATACAAAAATTTGGTATAATTTACCTAAACAAGCCTTTTTGTTATAAGCTAAACCGCTGTCTATTTTCGTTATGTAATTTTGTTCTGGTAAATGAAAAGATTTTGTTTCTTGTCAGAGATTTTAATTACAGGCAGCTGGTGTACAATTTCCTTTATCATTGTTTATATTTACTAAGTTAATACAAGGCTTTAATATTCTTTGTTTCTGGAGGCAATATAGGATGGTGTTTATGCAAATATTAAGAACAACTACAAAAGTTAATTAGAAAAGAACTTGAACATAAGTAGACTCAAAGGACTTTGCAAAATTATTTTATCAATATCTTAATAATTTATCAAACATTTATAACGCATTGGTTTTATAAAATAAATATTGAAATTTTTTTTTTTAAATTTTTCTTTTTAAATAATCTTAATGAATTTTATTTTGGCTTAAAGTTCTTATATTTTAAAAAGGTGATATATTGAGAATGTTATTATTTTATTTAAAAATTCAGTTTTCCACATGATATTAGCCGAGTGGAATGCATTTTCGAAATCAGCTATGATTTCATCGTCAGCACTCTTTTTCTCATCGAAACTTTAGGCCCAAATAAAATACATTAATAAATTTATAGATGTATAAGTTCAATAAATGAATAAAAAAATATGACGATTATTTTTTAACTTTTTAATTTATTAAAAATTAACAAATGGCTAAACATCCCTAATTTTAAGAATTATGAGACAAATTATTAAACACAAAAATCTTGTGATAATGAGAAAATAAAAAATAAAAAACGTATAAAACGCTAAGAGTGAAAAGGGTTCAAAACCAAAGTATTAAGAACTAATAAAGAACTTTTTAAATACTAAAGAACTTAAAAATAAATTTATTACTTATTGTGAGATTAATTTGGCTTTGAATGCATTTCAGAGGTGTATTTGAAGAAATATGTTTTACTTAATTTCATTTTCTTTAAAAAATGCTATAAGTCTTTTTAAGTCATAATTTTTGTTAATCACATTTAAAACTTAATTGCGTTATAAATTAAAATTAATTTAAAGTTTAAAAAAAAAATTCCAAAACCAGTGTAATAGTGGATAAAACCATATTTTTCAAATTATTAAAGTGTTAAACCTCTCCAAATATCTCCATATAAAATAAAATGCACTTACAGCAGTTTAAAAAGAAAACTGTTTATTAATTAATTGATAGATTTTGTGTTGTAAAAACACTAAAAAATTAAAAAAACCAACTGAGAATTATTCTGGTAATTTATTTTTTTTTTCTCTATTTTCTAAAAAAAATCAAAATTTTTTAATAAATAATTAATTTGAGAAATTTTCTGAAACTATAAACAAATGCACAAATTAGTTCAAAAATTCTTTTAAAATAATGTCTTAAATAAATATTTAGTTATTAAAAAACTAAAAATAAGTGCATTTATGGTGTAAATAAAGAAAGCATAAAAAAAACATGATTAAAGCTCTTCTTTAAATATTTGGAATGCCCTAATATGGCGCATAAAAGTGATATGATGTTTTTTCATTAACCCATTAACACCGGATGGGTGGAAAAATACCCAACAAGAAGCTAAATTAGAAAAATTATACTTAAAATTAGATAAGAAATATCGCAAAATTTTTTTTGGCAGATCGATAGACAAAGAATTAAGCAATACGAAAAAAATTTACGAGAATTGATAGCATTTTATTTTGGGGAAAAATAATTGGGTAAAAAATTACAAAATTTAAAATATTTCAATTTTTTTTAAAAATGCCTCTGTAAAATGGGGAAAAGGTAAAATCCCTCAAACGCATATATGGGGGCGTATATAGCTACATATCTTCGATTATGAAAAATAATATCTACTTTAGTTCGCCCACTTATTTGGAATATATGAAAAACTTATTCGATTTTCGCATGATTACGTTTTCTGCAAGGCTATAATTGACATCCTTGAAAGCAGAAGCACCAGCATATAGAATAAAAAAATAATATCCTGCCACCCAATATTTGTAGCCAAAGTATATTTGTTTGCTTCTGTTCATCTTTGGAGAGGTTATAATCAATATTCCAAATCGCTTACATTTGTTGCTCAAAACATTATTCAGTGGAGTAATTTTGGCAAATTTATTACTATCATCGGTATTTTTATTACAACGAACGTGTAAACTTTGTTTGCTTTTTTTTAATCTTTCATAAAGTTTAATAGATATTCATTTCACGCAAATTGTATTCGCCACTAGAACACAAAAAATGCGCTTTTGTTAAAAAATTTTTTTTTAAAAGTATGAATGTTTTAGAACCCATTTATGCCGAAGTGGGTAGAAAAATACCCAGATGCCATAGGTGCCAGTATTTCAGATAATTTTTTTTAAAGTTTAGGTCAATATAAATATCCTAAACATCATCGTGTAAAATATTATCAAAATCGGAGTACGAATTCTTGGTTCAGGCAGTAATGTATTAAGGATGGATTACAAAAAGCTTATACTGGAGTACCAAAAAACCGGTTTCGACGATTTTTTCAAAAACAAATTTTAAGTACATATATTGTTAAAAAATGTCAACTTAAAACCAGTTAACTCAATCAAAATCACTTTATTTGTTGTATTACCAGGGTGAGTGAAGGAGCTCAAACAATTTATAAAAACTAATATATGATCGTGAATCAATTTCATATTGCACATTATCATTTATATGAAAAAGTCCAACAGCAGTGGTTTTTAGTTTTAAATCTTTGTATAAATAAATAAATCAAAATTTTTCTGAGTTTCTTTAAACAAAAAATTATTCATAATAATTTATAAAAAAAATTAATTAATTAATTGTCATATTTTTATTATTTATTGAACTTATTTATTATAAATTTATTAATGAATTTTATTCTGGCTTAAAGTTTTTATTTTTTGAAAGTGTGATATTTTGATAATGTTATTATTTTATTTAAAAATTCAGTTTCCCATATGATTATTAGCCGAGTTGAACGCATTTTCGAAACCAGCTACGATTTCATCGTCAGCACTCTTTTTCTCATCGGTACTACTGTTATTAAATGTAAATTGTATCTATTCAAACTACAATTTAGTAGAAATAGCAAGTGGAATTTGCTTTTCATATTTAATAATGTTAAGGTGAAATGCATTCCACTTGGCTTATAATCATATGGGAAACTGAATTTTTAAATAAAATAAAAATAAATTTATTAATTTTTCATTTCATTGTCACTTTGGCAATAAACTTAATTTAAACTCTTTATTAAAAAAAACTATTACATATAAATAATTCTGTTATTATAGACTTTTTGAAACACACGTTCCTTCCTGAAGTCATTTTTCATGAAAGACTAATTTAATATTTAACTTTCAAACCTATTTTTGCAGAAACTTCTAATGGCACAGCATTTAGCACAACAAAATATTTTCTATTTTAAGTCATAAATTTCAATGCAAAAGTAATTTATATTCACTTTAACACAGCTTAACTATTTTCAAATGTTGTATTTTTTGTTTGCTACGTGGCAACATTGCGATTATTCTTTACATTCGTTCTATTGTTGATTTTACTTTGCGGCTTGTGACACTATCGGTTTTTACTATCTTTCGTTTCCAGTTTCTTGTGGTTATTTCTCATATTTTCTTGATAATCATTTTGGTATTTGAGTTAAGAGTTTTTTGTTGCCAAAGCTTTTAGTTGCAGACACTTTTTGTTTTTCTCCTCCCACGGTCTTATTTCGAATCTCATTGTTCGATAGCTGGGGTTCTTAAAGTGAATACTACACTTTAATGCCTTTTGCATATAAAATAAATGCAACATATTGCCAACACCAAAGCCAACTGTAAATAACAAAGTTTTGTAGTAAAGAAGAAAGAGGAACGTAGAACTAAAAAATATTGAAAATAAATTCAGATGAAATCGATAAAATATTTTAAACATTTACTAGAAATTTTTCACTTCTAAAAATAAAATAAATGTTCATATCTTTCGATGTAGTAAAGCCACTGTAATATGGTTTTTAAAAATTTTCAATTTGTAATATACATACATACATACATCTCTTTCTTTATTTTCTCTCTACGCCTATCTCTCTTTACAGGTAATACAAGGGGACAGTATATACCGGACCCAAGTGAGCTGAACCTTTCCACCTTCCATAGCTACCTGTCCTACCTAACCTTACTTAATATACATACATGCGTACATATAAAAATATTTTCAAAAGTTTTTTCTTTTATGAAATTGCTTAATAAATTTAGCTTCTAACTTAATCTTGACTTTTTTTACAGCTTTGTTCAAATAAATTTCGTATTGAATTATATTTGATGCTAAAAATAGCTTAAGAACTAAATAAAAAGTAACTTAATATGACAGATATTATCAAACTATAAATCGATACAAATTGTATTACGTTCACAAAAACGAAAATGAATTATAATGTCACGTATATACGTTGTTTGTTGCTGTCATGGTTATTTTTTTATTATTTTTTTGCATTCTGATAATGTAAAACCGTAAACAAAAAAAAAAAAACAAATTGCAACAAAATTCAAATTACTAAAAATAATACTGTTTTACGTCATGCGAAAATTTTTGGTAATGGAAATACAAAACAATAATAATAATGTAGATGTATTTTGTAAAATATCGTTGTTTAAAAAATTCTTAAAATATTGAAAAAAATGTAAGCATTCGTTTACTCAATAGCAAAAACTTACCGCCATCAGCATTTAAAGTTGGCAACACGCAAAGAAAAAACATAAATGAATATGGTCACGG